>CABHPH010150317.1:0-12021 GCA_902168325.1 Peromyscus nudipes
ACACACACATGAGCCTGATAAGACAAGTAACCAAGGCCAGAGAGATTAGATCTTGTCTTAAGGGCATGGGCTTGGAGTTGGGAGTCCTGTGTTCTAACTCTAGATGTGTGACTAGGCTGGCAATCTCACCTCGTCATCTGCCAGGTAAGGGTGGTGGTGGAGCCCACCTCAGAAGGTTATGGAATGAATCTGATGATGTAAAGGGAGAAGGGAGAAGGAATGGGAAAAAGAGGAGGTGAGGGAGAAGAGAGGGATGGGAGAGAAGAGAGGGAGGTAAGGAGAGAGAATGATACTCCCCAGTCAGGAGGCCAACTGGATTCTGTTCTACTGTCCCTCACACTGCCGCCACAGCTTGCCAATTCTGGGATAAGGAAGGCACTCTAGATGTGCCTTTGACTCCAAGTAAAAAGAACTCTCATCTCTAAGAGGAACCTACCCTAAATCATTTGTGATGCTGGGGTTAAAACTGTTTTAAATAGAAACTGTAGTATGATACCAACACCGTGAAAGAAAAAGGTGGTATAATCATACCTACCTAAAGACTGTTCTATTTTGGAATATCACCCTGAAGTTCTCTACAGTGCTGTATGTGGGTGTGTGTGTAAAGACTGTTCCCATATTTGACTATCACCCTGACATTCTCTACAGTGCTGGGTGTGGGCGTGTGTGTGTGTGTGTGTGTCTGTGTTATCTCTGTGTGTGTACAGTGTGGGAGATGGAATGTTCCATTTTGCTTTCCCCATACACAGTGATCTCTAATTAACTGGATCATTGCAATTAATACACCACTTACCTCTAATCTAATGGTGGTTCAAACTAAGCCAGAAGTTTTATTTTCTTCATTGTGCAATTTAAAGAGAATTTGCTAGTGTCATTGGATGTTTTTTCATTTTGATGAAAAAAAGCACAAGGTATAAAACTAGATAAAAAATATCATCTGTTTGATGTGATTAACTCAGTAGCAAAACTGTACATGGCTGTAGCTGTAATCACAGCTGAATACATGCATGCAGAGTAGTCAAAGGGGGCATGCATTGAGAAAGCCTTTTCATATCACTACTGAAAACCTCTGTAGACTCCCCAGTTTATCTGGATTTAAATGTTTTAAAACTTCATAGAGGGTACTGCATTCTAATTTATTTTAATGTATGTGTGTATGTGTGTGCACACATGCATACACATATGTATGTGTGCATATGCCATGGCGTACATGTGGCAAGCGCCTCTATAAGCTGAGGCATCTTGTTTGACTGTTTTAGAGAACTTTAAAGTGTTTTTACTTTTTTAAACAATGTTTTGCTACACATCCCAAACCTTAAACTTGTAGCAACCCTCCTGTCTCAGATTTCCCAGTGCTGGGATTACAGGCATGTGTCATCACCCCAGCCTGAATTTAAATTATTGATAGTTTTCATAGTGCCTGGTACCTAACTAGCATTCTATGGCATCCATTCTTTGAGCAGTCTTCCTTCTGGAGACTGAGCCTGTTTCTATATCTTATTAAAAGACGCATCAGGTTACACCTTGCAAATAAATCTTTTGTTTGATGTTGGGGCATCTAGTCATCATTTAAAGAGAGCAGGACAAGCGAGAGCCCCCCTCCTGGAGTGGAGGAAAGAATGCCAAGCTTGCTCTCGACAAGACTATAGAGCTCTAGGCAGCTAACTTCTTCAACAATCACAGCTTCTATTTGTTTGCACATATAATGCCAACCTATTAAGGTTGCCTTTGCCCCCATGAGTCTACCACCTGAATAACTTGGAATGTATATGGCTAGTGGGAAGAGAGGACCAAGTCCCATGTTTCTTTCATACCGCATGTAGAGAAAGGGAGAAGTGGAGGGCAGTGAAAGGAAGTATTAATTTAGAAGATGAAACTCAGGTCCTTTCAGGTCAAAGCAATGTCCACCCAGGAAGAAAGGAGTGAAATTGAATGCTTTGTTTTCCTTTCCACATCTGTAGCCTTCTCACTGGTCCCAACAGTTTCTTTGTAACCTCCAATTAGCTGGATCATTGCAATTAATTAATATGCCACTTACATCTCGTCAAATGTTGACTAACACTGACCCGGAAGGCTTTTATCTCCCCGTGACCTTTTTCTCTAATCTGGTGTCTTATGTAGACTGGCCCTGAGCATTGTGAGTCTGAAGACAACCTTGCTCGTTCTGAACCCTGTGCCTCCACTTCCCAAGTACTAGGATTACAGGCATGTACTGCCGTGCCAGGTTTGTGTGGTACTAGGAATCAAACCCAGGGCTTCCTGCATGCTAGGCAAGCACTCTGCCAACTGGGCTATATCCCCAGCCTTGTTTGTGATTTCTAAATTAATGTACATGAACATTCTCTTTTTCATTTATGAGTCTAGGTCTTAAACTAGATACAATTACTGTTCATTTGATGTGACTAGAACCACGATTGGAGTTCTTCAGTACTGTGGAATTTGTGTAGGCAAATTCCTATTTCCACTGAACAGGGTTGGACAATTGTGTGTCTTATTCCTAGGTTCATCATCAGGGCTGAGCTCAGGTCTACCTCTGCTGATCAAGGCCTCTATAACATAACCTGGAAGAACTCTAAGCCCTGTGCTTTTGGTCCCTTGTTTCTTGTATTCCTCATTTCTTCTGATTCATGAGGCAAGCTTCGAACACACCCCAACTGTACACATGTCTCGGTCTTCCCATCACCTGGTTTATGGCATCAGTTGTTTTCCTTGTTAAATATGTTGTTTCACGTTGTTGATGGTTTAGCGCCAGCTGACAATTTGGATGACACATACGTTGTAAGCCCTAAAGCTGAGCTCTGGAGCCACAGGAGTGCCCTGCAATGGGGGTGGGATGGGGGGCTTCCCCGGGGAGCAGAATATTCCTGCTGCACACAAAAACATGCCAAATGCACTTGCTGTCCCTCTGACTTAGACTGTCTTATATACGTGTTAATTTAAAAATGTTTTTTTTAATGTATATGTATATGCCTGAATGAGTTTATGCATATCATCTGTATGCACATGCAGTGGACGCCAGAAGAAGACGTCAGATCCCTTGGAGCTGGAGGACTACTTCTGGGAATTTATTCCACTGTCAGATCTAGGAATGGAACTCGGGTTATCAAGCTTTCAAGACAAATCCATTTATAGGCTGAGCCATTTCTATGAACTTGTTCAGTTTTTAAAATTTGTATTTATTTATCGTGTGTGTGATTATGTATCTGTATGTGTGGGCATGCCACAGCACTCATGTGGAGATCAGGGGACAACTGGTGGCTCTTGGTCTCTGTTTCTACCATGGGCCTGGAGACTGAACTCAGGTGTCAGGCTTGGCAGCAATCACCTTTATCTACTGAGTCATCTTGCCAGCCCCGGAGTGTTCATTTTAAGCACAAATGAACTGGAATAGACTAATTTCTAGGTCTTGCTAAACCCCATTAAGCTAATTATTATGTTGACAAAAATATGTTAGTGCTTTAATTAACTTTGTTATACTTCCAATGGTTACAAGATGATATGTATCATTCCAGACATTCTTCTGGTCCAGGGGTTGACCAGACAAACTTGAAAATTAATAACATATCCTGACTAATAGTCACAGGGGAGAAAAATGCACCTAACACATTAAGAGATACAAACTAGGAGAGGTCTCCCCAAGATTGACTCAGAAGCAGTCATGTAAATTTACAGCTGCACAGGGCACAGTCCAAGCTTATAAATGAGGATTTACACAGTCAGAGGCCCTTCTACTTCTGGCTGTAAGTATTGGAATCCAGTCAGTCTTTTTCCCTCCAGAGCCATGTTATACAAGGCACATGAAATCAGAGGTGAACTATGGAAGGAGGAAGGGAGTGGAAGAGGGGAGGTAGGGGCTGTGGAGCTACAGGAAGAAGCTCGACAAGAAAAAGGTATTGTGAAAAAGCCCATTACTTGGTATGCTGATTTAAAAATATCAATTAAAAAATATTCTACTATCTCTAGATTTTAGATATGATAGTTACAAAAGTTATGGAAACTCCAGTCCTTTTCCCATTTGTATAAATACTTGAACACAGAATCATAGGTCCTCTATACATCCTCCTTGTTTGCCTTTAAGGGGTAGTAAACTGCAATGACCCAGGAAACACCACTCACACCCTGCATCCACTTCTGGGGCAGCCATTTATTCATTCATTTCTCTAGGTTAATAGCTATTTTTTGTTCACACTTTCATTCCACAGACACTTATTGGGCTTCTGTTGGGGTCTGCCTTCTAGCTGTCCTTGGTTTCTTTTGTCTAATTCTGGTTTTACTTTAATTTCCTCCAAACTCCTGCCTTGATCATTTTAAGCAACTTTTGGCCTTTATTGCTTACACCTCCTTTTTTTTTTTTTTTTGAAGGGTGTATTCTATACTGATTTAGGCTATCAAGTAGTTTTCTAGAAATATAGTTTTCTTGGGCTAGGGAGGTTTTCTCCTATGTAATTCATTATATTCTCACTTCAGTGAAAATAGCTTTAACACAAAATGGATTATATTGGAGCAGTGGGATAAAAAAATTAGAAATCTAACACATTGCAATTATTATGTAAATCATATATAAATTCCAAAGTTAGTTTAAAATCAATTTCCATGTGTATATGGTTTTCATTTGGGGGTGCTTACTTTTTTTGGAACTAGGCAGAGTAGTAGTTATACCACATTGTGAGTATACTAAATGTCATTGAATATTTTACTTAAAAATGAATAATTATATGGAAATGTGAATTATACTCAAATAAAAATTGTTTTGATTGCATTTCATCATTTTTGTCCCTGTTGATAAAATTATAGACATTACCCAACTGGTTGTGTATAGAATAGTTCAATATAACCTTAGTACATTAAACAGTCCACTGTTATTTACTCAATCTTCCTGAAATATGAAGCATACATAGGCTGAGTTCATCAGGATAGTATCAAGCCAAAAGCACGGGAAACACTGTGTTCTGTTCTCAATTCAGCCTGCTTGCTCCACGTGAGCCTGAGTGCTACACAGCTAGGTTTCCACACGTGTGTGGAGGGCGCCTCTAATAAACTCTGACAACCACAAGGAACAAGACTTCCTCATGGGCTGACCTGGGGGAAGCAAAGGCTGTTTCTAGGAGTCACAGAGAAAGGGAGAAGATGGTTGGGCTTCCAAAGGGTGCTGGGAAGTCTATCAGGCCATCATTCATGAGAGAATATACATTTCAGGTGTACCTGGTGGTTAGATCAGAATGGATATTCTAGTTGCAGTCAACCTGTTTTAGATTTCTGGAAAGAGACTTTCCATCAAAAAATGTGGGGCTGACCCTTTTTGCTAATTAAGGAAAATCTCTTTCTTTTCAATTCATCCTCCCTCACTTCTGATCTATTTGCATTTTCTATATTGGTCTTGAGTATAGTATTATTGAAAATCAGAACTGAGAGAGATTTTCCTAATGAGGTCTGAACCCACTTCTGTTCTAAGTAAATCTTGGTCTACTGATGATAGGCTGGGGCTATTGAGAAGAAGACTTCAGTATAAGAACAGAATACTGAAACAAGATGGTTAGGAAAGTGGTGTGCATGTGGATGTGGAGGAGATGGAGAATGCCAATCTCTGAGGGTCTTGAGACCCCAGTATCAAGGGTCAGTTGGTAATACAAGAAGCCACGACTATCTGTGGTCAAAGAGGAAACTCAGAATCAGGACAAAATCAATTTGAGACTAAATGGGGAAGAAAAATCTCAAGTAAAGATCTTTAAATGTACAGGAAATGTGTGTATAATGAAGCAGATTTGGGATATCACAAAACAAACAAGTTAGATAATTGGCTGAGCTGGATGGAGCTTTATCACTGGGACAGACTTAAAGAGGAGGTCATTCAACCAGAAGGGTGTTCCCCTTTTGGGAGAATATCTTTTGAGAGATAGCAAAGAATGATGGGGGTCTCAGAAGATGGCAAATGATTTCCAGGAGGAGGATACTAGGTCAATCATCCCTCAAATTCCAGATGGGGTGTGATGATGAAAAAACACCCCGACAAGGACTTCTGGGTTGAGAAACTTTCCCTGCCAATGGCTTTCAGGCATGGTTTGCAGGGTTAATTGGTCACAAAGGCAGTGACCCTGCTGCGGGGTCGTCCCAGGGGAGTCTCAGCGGCTGAGCAGTGCTGAAGTTTCCAGTGACTGGGAAACAGCAGAGCAGAGAGGACTGTTCTTACCAACAGTCAGGCTGCATGGTACAAATCAGGACAGTTGTGCTGCTTGCACGCTCCCTGGTTTGTGCTCTTTAGTTTTTCCCCCTGCTGTCTTCCCATACCCCTTCTGAGCCTTGCTCCATCGTAACAGTTATCATGAATCCTTTTGCATCTGCTCTCACCGGCTTGCCTCAGTTTTCCAGTAGCGTTTTATGTCTTTGACCAATGTCACTTAACTTACTGTCAAATTATTCACCGAGATTTTCCAGAGATTTTTTAATTCAGCCTTTCTCTAGAGATTATGAAATGTCCTTAATGTTAAGTCTCTGGAGGCAGTTTGCCTACTACACACTCAGCTGAGACTCATTGTGTATGAAGCCTTTCCCCTCCCTTCCTCTTATGATTCACTCCTGCCTGGCAACAGCCTTCCTCAAAACTCATCCATCCAGGTCTTCACTGTTGACCAGAGAATTCTTCACGGCACTTGGGGTTCACTCTCTCCCTTAGTTACAGATGAAACTCTGAAGCAGAGACCCAGATTAATCAGTTCTTATTAAACTCGTATACTCTGACCCAAGTTCCATGCTTTCATACCACTCATAGTTTTTTGTTTTGTTTTGTTTTTGTTTGTTTGTTTTAAGTTTAGAAACCTTTGAAAGTATCTTCATTCATCCTCTCAGAATATAGTGATCTTAAGTTATGGCCACCCAGAAGTCATCACACTGAGGGTCAAAAGAAGGAGACTAGAACTAAAGATAAAAACAGAAACCCCCTGAAATATAAATCTGCTCACATCCAGAAGAACATCAGCTGTGCCAGACAACAGATACAACACAAACATGAAAAGCTATGGAAAACGGAAGGTCTTAGAGATTTCTCTTTGCTCCCTTCATTATCAACACGTCATTCATTTTCTCTGAAGTATTGAAAGAAGGGAAAGAAGAAACAATCCCACAGTCCCATGCTGGAAACAGTCAATACTAACACTGAATATCAACTTTTCAATGAGAGTATTTTAAAGGAAATAAAATAAAAATCAGAACTAAAAAATAAGAATTTAGAAAATAAGAATTGTTTTTTTTAAACTTACTTGGCTCTATAATAAATGTTTTCTGGTTTTTAGTGTAGGAGAAATACAGAACCAACCAGAAGAAGGAAAAAGATAATTTCCCCTCATTTACTGTCCAAAGCACCCTACAAAGAAAACATCGTTGCTTCAATACATGACTGTCAGAGCATCAGACAATTGAAACCCATGCATGTCATTGCTGGTACTTACATCCTGGCGGCTGGCAGTGATGGTGTGACCGGCATGGTGGCTCAATATGCTAACAATTATTTTGTTTCTCTTGGCTCATATATATATTCTCTTCTCATTTGCATACATAATGACCCAAACGCCAGGCAATGACCCACTTTCCTCACAGGGTGATTTATCCGTGTGAGGAATTCCTCCCCTTCACTAATCTTATATACCTCCACCCATGTTGCCTCAAACAAGGCTGAGACACCTGCCAGCTGCCTTCCCTTAAACCAAATTTAGAGACATTTCTGCAGCCCTACGATTCTGCCCTACTACTGTCTGAGTTCTTCCTTGGGAACCAAGTTTTTAAAACGTTATCTTCACTGGAGGAAGTTACAATCTGTCATGCATTTCTAACTAGTTTCAGTACATACTAATATTTTAACTTCCACTCTGGACCGGCATATCTCAAAGGATTATCTGAAGACCAGAATCAACTGGGTTACTTGCTAAGAATACAAATTGCTGGGTTCACTCGGGCTCCCTGAATAAGAATTAGGAGCAATAGCAGCACCTGGATTCTGCAGCAAGCTGAGGCTTATGCGTGCAGAGGGTTGCAACCACTGCCAAGGTTTCCATGTTCCAATTTTCTTCCTTAAACAGTTGCTCATCGCCTCACAATACTCTATCACAAAATGTAAAAAATATGTTTGTGCTCACTAGATCCTCAAAATGGAAATTCAGTACAAGCTGATACCTGGAAAGATTGGAAGGTTCAAATACACCAGCTGAACTTAGCTTTTCTTCTATGTTTGTTCTCTCCATGTTTGAACACACATTGGGTGAGTAGACGAGGAGGAAGGGCCTCCATCTTTCTTGTACCTTTATCCAAGAAGCTCAGAAGACTGGGCTGAATGGGGAGATAGCTCAGTCAGGTAAGTACTTGCCAGGCAAGCATGATGACCTGAGTTGATCTCTAGCACTCAAGTGAAAAAGCCAGGCATGGTGGTACACACGTGGTGGTAAATGCTTATAATCCTAGCACTGGAGAGGCTGAGACAGGTGATACCTGGGGCTCACTGGTCCAATGAGAAACCTATCTCAAGGAACGAGGTGGCTGGCACCTAAGGAGCAACATTTGAGGTTGATCTTTGGCCTCTACACACACGTGCAAACACACACACAATTAAAAATATAAGGGTATTTTAAAATTGTTCAAGCAGAGATTGCAAAACTTCTGTTTCAACGGGCTACTCATTGCATGCTAAAGTCACATCTTCAATATGAGGAAAAGGGAAATGGGAGAAGGAGGGGGAGGAGGAAGGGATAGGGGGATAAATGCAAGAGAGAGAGAGAGAGAGAGAGAGAAAGAGAGAGAGAATGTGTTTAGAGCTAAAGCCAATCCCAGTAACCACTCCTGAGGACTATCCCGGACTGAATTAATCCTCCTCACTTAGACTCCTTTTGGGGCTGTTGGTGTCTCACAATAAACTCTGAACTTTGCTGATATTGTCCTATGCCAGTGGTTCTTACCAGAGACAGTTTTGTGTCTCTTTCCCCGTGGGAACTTTTGGCAATGCCAGAGATGGTCATTAACTACAGAGTGGTGGTGAAGGGGTAATGTACGTGGTAGGTCATTGCTAGCATCTAGTTTCACAGAAGCCAATGACAATACTAAATTCCCTTTAATGCACAGGGATCCCTCCCCATCCAAAATGCCAATAATGCAAGATGGAAAAACTGACCTGTTGGACACTGCCTTGCCTGACATACCTGGTGTGTGACCCTTGTCCACTCCTCACTTCCTACCCTGTTCCCATTAGCAGGTATTTTCAGAATATTTCCACTCCAAGTCCTGGTCCACGTTTACTACAAGGCCTGTCTGAAAAGTTAGAGCATGTTAGGGAGTTCGCAGAGAAGACGTGGTCTCCTAAGCGGAGGGTACAGAGCAGGCTCGGCCTGGGACCATTGCCTTGTTCTCTGCAGAGAAGCTCAGAAGGGCATCTCTCACCGTTCCTTTTATAGATGATGGGTCCTCGGACTCCTCACTGGAGATCTAAGTCAACTAATAAAATCCCAAGAGTTCCTATGGCTATTCTACAGTTACTTTCAAAAGAAAATTTAACATTTTAATTGATACAGCTCTCTGTAATTTGTCTAACCTGGCTCTCTAAATAAGGCCAGTTACAATGGATCTAGGGTCACAGGGCTGCGGTGGTACATGAGCGGTGAGCAGTATCCATGAGGATGGAGAAGGTAAGTTGGGAAGCAGGAAAGGAAGAAAGGGTCACAATGCAATGGTGTTGCCAAGCTTTTACATGACAGGGAGACCATGAGATTTTGTGCTGGGTTATTTTGGATGGAGGGGCCTGAGAGGACGGAATGGATATTTTATTTGGCTATGGTTACTTTAGACTTTCGAAGTTCATCAGGTGCAAAAATGCCAAACCTGAAGTAGGACGAGTAAAAGACTCAGAGTTTGTAATTACTTAGTTCAGAATGTTCCAGCAGCATGGACAGGAGTCAGAGCAGGGGTACTGCATTCCTTCATTTCCCTAATATAATGGCTACTATTGGCTTGTGTGTATGTTAGCGTAGTACTAAGTCTCCTAATATATTTTATTAATCCTCACGGTAGGTCTTTGAAGAGTCAAGTGTTACCCAAATTTCACAGTGCTGAGATGCACTTTTTCCATACTTAACATCTCCGAATTCAGAATGCATCACACAGCGGGTGATAGAGCATAGTCTCTGTGCACAAGGCAACCCATATGCAAATTGTCAGGACCTGGCTGCTGTTTCCTGTGGCACGAAAGTTACGACATCAAAGCAGGACTTGGAAGAAAGTCTCGAAGGCAAATGTACTTATGTCTTTTAAGAAGTGAGTATCACCCGTGCTGTGTGAAGTGATTGGCTGCACGGCATGAAGACCTGAGTTCAATCCTTACCACCCGAGTAAACACAAGGTGTGGTGCTGCATGCTTGCCATCTCGGGGCTGGAGAGGGGAAGATGAATGGATCCGTGGGGCTCTCTGGCCAGTGAGCCCAGCCCGTTGGTGAGCCCCAGATGCCAGTGAGAAACTCTGCCTCGAAACAGAAAGTGGAGAGGTTTTTTTAGGAATGACCTCTGAGGCTGACCTCTCGCCTCTTCATGCACACACATACATGTGCACATTCATGCACCTGTAAGGCACATAGACACATGTGGATACACAAAGGAAATGAATATCATCAACGCTCTTGATGGCATAGAGCAGCAGTTCTCAACCTTCCTAATGCTGTGACCCTTTCCTACAGTTTCTCATATTGTGGTGACCCAACCGTAAAATTCTTTTGTCGCTACTTCATAGCTACAATTCTGCTACTTCTATGAATCAGAATGTAAATATCCGATATGTGACCCTCTGTAGGGGTTGTGACCCTCCAGTTGAGAATCACTGGCATGGAGGCTGATGACAGAGAGAGGTGTGGATAGTGTGACAGAATCAAAAGTCACTATGCCATATTTGAGGAATATTAATATTTTATTTTTCTAATATCTTACTTTTTACTTTTGTAAATATATTCAAATAGCTCTTTCAATAAATATGAGACAGAGCTGGACAAGGAGACACAACCCTATAATCTTTTTTTTAATTTTATTTATTTATTTTGTGTATATAAGTGCTCTATCTGCATGTGCACATTTACGGTGGAAGAGGGCATCAGATCCCACTATAGATGGCTGTGAGCCACTATGTGGTTGCTGGGAATTGAACTCAGGACCTCCGGAAGAGCAGCCAGTGCTCTTAACCGCTGAACCATCTCTCTAGCCCCTAATCCTATAATCTTGTCTATTTTGGAAACTGAGGCAAGAGGACCATGAATTCAAGACCAGTCTGGGTCTTAATAATAATAAGAACTTCATCTTAAAGAAAAAGAAATATGAAAAAAACACTACATTACAGGAAAGCTCTGTGTGCAACTGGCAATCTTTTCTTTTCTTTCTTAAAACAGGGTTTCATGTAACCCCAGCTGGTCCTGAACTCACTATGTGGCCAAGGATGACCCTGAACTTCTAATCCTCTCATCTCTCCTCCCCGAGTGCTGCTGGAATTACAGGTGTGTGCCACTCTACCTATGTGCCTGTGAAGCGTGGTGGTGTTCATAGGGTTGTGGGGACCAACCCAGGAACTCATGCATTCTAGGTAAGCACCCTACCAGCAGAGCTCCATCCCCAGCCCTGGCAATGTTCCTTTTTCTTGGCTATATGTGAAAGAAGGATGAGCCTTACGTAACATGGAAAAGAGGATTGAATAAAACTGTATTTCATAACTTTCCTCTCTATGAAGAAAGCAATTTTTAGAAGCACCCAGCTCCTTGCTCAAAGTGACAAAAGCAGTTCTGGGATGAATCTGATGTGACCTTAATTTTGGTTCTCTTTAAAATCCACGCTTACTTTCCACGGCACTGGACCGCTCCTCTACAACTGTTTCTAAAATCAAAGGCTTGTGTGCTGGATTTCACTAGCATCTTATGAGTTTAGAACTAGAACTTTATTTTTATCTTCCTTGGTTCTTTTACAATGTGATTCATGAACTGAATACATTTACCGAGACTCTTGACTCTAGAGGCA
>CABHPH010150317.1:12121-48800 GCA_902168325.1 Peromyscus nudipes
AGCGATTCTCAGCTCCAGTGGCAGCAGACGCTGTGTTTGTGTGTCAGGGATTCTTGTGTTACAGATGAGGAAACTCTTGCAGACTCTAGGTAGTCAAAGATAATACGTCTAGAAAGAACCAAAGTTAGGACTCTGAGTTCTAGCTCTTATTATTTTATTAGTTTGTGTGCATGTGTGTATGCACCTTTGCATGTATGTGGTGCATGTGTATGTCTGCAGATGCATGTGCACATATGTGTACTTTCCATGGAGGCCTGAGGTTGCCATTCGCTGTCTTCCTTAATCACTGTCCACCTCATTCATTGAAACAGGGGCTCTCCTGCCGGGCGGTGGTGGCACACGCCTTTAATCCCAACACTTGGGAGGCAGAGCCAGGCGGATCTCTGTGAGTTCGAGGCCAGCTTGGTCTACAGAGCGAGATCCAGGACAGGCACCAAAGCTACACAGAGAAACCCTGTCTCAGAAAAAAAAAGAAAAAGAAAAGAAAAAAAGAAAGAAAAGAAAGAAAGAGAGGAAAAGAAAAAAAAAGAAAGAGAGAAAGAAACAGGGGCTGTCAGTCCAACCCAGAGCTCAATGACACATCTAGACCTGCTAAGCAAGCTTGCCTCACCTCAGCCTTCCTTCCTGGAGCTGAAAACACAGGCTGGCTGCCATATCCACCCAGCACTAACATGGCTTCTAGGGATCTGAACTTTGGTCCTCACACTTGTGCGGCAAGTGTTCAATCACTTAGCCAGCTCTCTAACGTTCTTATTTTTTGATCAGCTTACAAAGTGACCAGTTTCCTTGTGGCATTTTCATATTTAGTTTTGGTTGACCCTTCCCCAGCCACTTTCCCTCCCACATTTCCTTGATCCCCGACCTCATTTAAACACTTCCACCCCCAGACTCCCCGCTCTCACTTTCATTTCAAATGTGTCTTCATTTCAAACACTCTACCCACTCCTCTCCCTTAAATCTTGTCCCTCTCCCCACTTCATAGATGGGTCTCTTTCTAATTTCCTGGTCTCTGCACTCTCTCTCATACACGCATAAATACATGCACATAAAAATGGGAAGCTAGGAATCGCATATTCAAGAAAGCATTCAGTATTTGTCTTTCTGGGTTACCTCACTCTATAATATGATGCTTTCCAGCTGCATCAAGTTCCTAATTTCATTTTTCTTCACAGCTGAGTAAAATTTCATTGAGTATATGTCCCACATTTCTGTTGCCTTTCTTCAATCGACAGACATCTAGGTCGTTCCTTTTCCTTGCTGTGTGAATATAGCAGTAATGCACATGGATGGTAATTATCTGTGATAGAGACAAAGTTCTTTGGGCAGATGCCCACGAGTTTCCTGGCTGGGTATTCCTCTTCCCAATATACAAAAACAATAAAATGCTTTTATTCACTATTATTGGATGCTATTGACTCAAAGTTATATTTATCTATCAACAAGAATTCAATAATGAAAATTTCCTTGTGTTAAATAGTAGGTGGTTTTTCTCAGGCCATCTCAACCAGACACAAAACTGTTGTAGTTACTAGCTCTAGTTACTTAGGCCATATTGATGCTGTATTGGGTTTCTCAATGTCCATGTTTCCACTGGACTAGTTTTGCCCTGTACTCCTTCCTAATAGGTGTATTCAAGATGTCCAAGGAGCTTTAGAGGGACAAGACAACTCTCTCTTGAAACACATTGTAGCTGGGTGGTGCTGGCGCATGCCTTTAATCCCAGCACTCTGAAGGCAGAGCCAGACAGATCTCTGTGAGTTCGAGGCCAACCTGGGCTACAGAGTGAGTTCAGGAAAGGCACAAAGCTACACAGAGAAACCCTGTCTCGAAGAAGAAGAAGAAGAAGAAGAAGAAGAAGAAGAAGAAGAAGAAGAAGAAGAAGAAGAAGAAGAAGAAGACCCACCACATTCTGAGATTGAGTCAATGGTACTTTAAGAACGTCATTCCCTCACACTGTTGGAAAACACACAGGCCAAACAACAAATCACTCTACCTTTCATTTTTCATGAGCGGTCCAGTAATATGGTGAAGAGCTATTCAGTTAATGGCTCAAGGAGTATTGCAGACAGTAAGAAAATTCATAAGTTATAGAAACCTCTGATGAGCTCATATTTCAGAGAGGACAGGCTGTTGCTTCTTGGATAAGTTTATCAGGGTAAATTAAAAATCTTTCCACATCTGGATTGAAAAATACTTAAAGGAAGGCTACACAAATGACAAGAAGTTTGAGATGAACATACACAGGGTTTAGTTGTGTAAAGAGTACAATTTAAGACATTGTGATGTAGATCATTGTTGTGTTAGTGCTCAGCCAGACACGCCAAATGAATTATTATTATATTGGAAAAGTTAATTTACAACAGAATGTGTGTAGCCTAATTTTGTTACATTGTGTTTTTTTTCTTTAAGTTTCTCTTTATATGGCATATCTACTAGGCATTGTGGTGACTGGTCAATGGTGAGGAAGGAATTTGCTATACGTTTCATTCTTATTCTACATAGAGTATTACAGAGCTGGCACCTGTAAATAAAATGACCAGAATGCAATGCAATAGTCTAGTCTAGGTCATGCTTGTGGGGATGTGTCTATGAGTATTGTTTACTTGGCAACCTTTAAGGTCAACAGGTAGCATGAGAAACAGCTGCTTCTAACAGGAGTGTTACAGAATAGTGTCAAAGCAGTTCAAGAAGTCTGTTTGGAGGACGTCTAACTCTAGCTTGTCTAAGTTGAGAAACTCATTAATTCCTTCACCCATTCATGAATTAAATACACATTGGACACCATTGTGTGGAAGATACTATGGAAAGCCAAAATGACTAAGGACTTGATAGAGAAAGCTTCACTATGCAAATATCTACACAGAGGATGAAAGGCTTAACTGCTGGAAAGAGTGGCCTGTTTCTTATTAAAAGTGATAGGGGAAGTATTGCTTATCAATCATGGTGGCTTCTTTTTTGTGTGGTTCTTTCACTATGATAACTATGCTACATATAGTCTGTTTGTTCATTTGTTTTTTGAGAAAGGGTTTTTCTGTGTAGCCCTGGCTGTCCTGGAACTCGGTCTGTAGACCAGCTTGGCCTTGAACTCCTGGAGATCCACCTTCCTCTGCCTCCTAAATCAACTATATTTCTTAAAAGATAACAACTCATGCCATCCCAAGAGCAGTTTTCTTGTGGTAAAACTTCAACTCTTTCTTCACTTCCAGTAGCTATTCACAATAATTTAGGAAATGTTATCTGAGGAATGTGTGATTGAGAGATTATGTAACCATTGCTAAACTCTTTCCCTGGGAGAGAACTAAACAACGTCAACTGCAAACCGAGCTATGATTATATCAAAGTTCACCTGGAGGATATTAAACTTACCAAATAGTGGGTGAGGGGTTATGGGCAGGAGCGTGAGTGACCTTCAAGTACCAACACTGGAAGGTCTGTACCCAGCATGGATGATGGCTGCCCCATGGCTGTGTAGAAGGAACTCCAACTCCTAGCCCTTCCCTCCTATATGTGAGAGCCCCTCCAGGAGGCCACATACAGTCAGGACACAACTGTATACAACTGGTTGGGAGGAGCTGCTGATATCCCGAGCCCTCCCCATTCTTCCTTCTTTGGCCCTTCATGCCTTCTAAGAGGGAACGTCAGCAGTCAACAATCCCAGCTGTGGTGGTCTTTAGCAAGCTGGCACAGCTGACTGGTGAAGATGGTGGCAGTTTAGTTCAGAGGCTAGTCCTGTACAGAAATAAGTCCTAGGGATGTGTAAAGATTTGGAGAATAAAGAAAATGTAAAACAAGTCACTTCATTTCCTCCACAGTCATGAAACTACAGATTTTTTGTGTGGAAATAAAGAGCATTTAAATTTAAAAATCAAATCATTTTTGCCTTCTGTTTTCTTCTGTATACAGGAATGCTACCTATTATTTAACTGAGAACCAAAACAACCTGGATATTCAAACTAAAGCATGACTGTGGTGACTCATAATTTCTGTTTGACTTTACATCCTATTGTCTAGCGATTGCCTCAGTGGTACTGCATGAGTCATTGCTTAGTTTTCTGTGTGTGTTGACTAGGTAGAAGGATGCCTCCTGGTTTCTCCTGAAAGATTGCTTCCTCTTTGCTGTGGTCAACATCTTTACCATGACA
Organism: Peromyscus nudipes; assembly: GCA_902168325.1. Lineage (NCBI taxonomy): Eukaryota > Metazoa > Chordata > Mammalia > Rodentia > Cricetidae > Peromyscus > Peromyscus nudipes. The sequence goes on from CABHPH010150317.1 coordinate 16,264, forward strand.
CTCCAGCCAGGTGACCACATTCCAGAGCAGGAGTGGTGTGCCCCGCTGAATTAGCAATAGTAAGAGTGTCTCTACCCTTAAGCATTACATAAGCATCTAAGCAATGTAATGCTCAGTATCCTTAGACTGCCCTTTAAACCTCCATAAGCTGGGGAAGGAACAAAAACATACGAGTAACTTGGCTAAGACAAGACCTTTCTTTAAAAAAAAAAAAAATGACGCTTGATTGACCTAAACCAAAATGTGCTTCCAATTTGGGATCAAAAATCCCCAGCGAGTTCCCAGGGCTTCTACATTTTTTTTTTCATTTTTTGTTTGTCTTTCTTTCTTTTTTTTTTTTTTTTAAGATTTATTTATTACACATACAGTATTCTGTCTACATGCCAGAAGAGGGCACCAGATCTCATTATAGATGGTTGTGAGCCACCATGTGGTTGCTGGGGATTGAACTCGGGACCTCTGGAAGAACAGCCAGTGCTCTTAACCTCTGAGCCACCTCTCCAGCCCATGGCTTCTACATTTTAACATCACATTGAATGTACAGGGTTAGAAAAAGTACCACAAGTTTATTAAGAACTAATTCAGAGATTTTTTTTTTTTTTATTCTACGGACCATCTTAAGCCCCTTGAATTTTTAATCAGTCCTTTACTTTTCCATTCTAAGCCAGGTTAACAGAGGGATGCCACTAAAACCATTACATAGGAAAGAAGGAAAACTTTGGGTCCTAGTTCAACACCCTCCTCTATACTCTAAGAATACTGTGTGTTGGCAGGTCTTCATAGTTGGGTATAGGAGAGAGAGTGTGCCAACAGGAAACAACCGGAAGAAGGTGACTTGGGATTAGACTAGGGCTACTTCCGGGGTTAGAAAGAGGTGGGAGATTTACCTGACGATGCTGTCTTGTTAGATGGTGGAGTTCGGATGCCATATGTGGGCATGAAACACTGAGTCACCTTGTGAGGGTGTAGACGGGGCAAGGCCTTTATTCTTTTCCTTTGTGTGTTTTCTCTCAACATCAGAAGTATATCAGGGAAGTTCTAGATCTGATGAGAGTCTTGGTGTTGGAGCTGGTGAACAAAGAGCTAATGATTTTATGGCAGAATTCTGGGTGAACTTAAATGGGGGCCACAGTAAGCTGGATGCTTAAGGGCATGATTGCGTGAGTCTAACCTGTTAGGGAATGTCACAGGCTCTTTAACACCCTCTCCTTCCTCATCCCTTTGTAAGTTTATGTGGCAGTAGGAGAATTAATTTACTTTGAATATGTGTGTGTGCCAAGTGTATGTGAGTGACTTTGGAGAGCAGAAGAGAGTGTCAGATCCCTTGGAGCTGGAGTTACAGGTGGTTATAAGCTATTCCATGTGGTGCTTAAACTGAACTTGGATCATCTGGAAGTATAGTGAGCCTTCTTAACTGCTGAGACATCTCTCCAGTCCCAATTGAGCACATGTATTTGTTAGTTATAATAATAATAATAAACCACAAGACAACAACTTTTTTAAAATTTATCAATACTGAGTGTGTTGGCATACACATTGAATCCTAACACTTGGGAGGCAGAAGCAGGGGAATCTCTCTGAGTTTAGGGTTGGAGTGGTGTACATAGTGAGTTCCAGGACAGTCAGGCTATGTAAAGAGGCAATCTCTCTCTCTCACATACACACACACAAATTTCAGATGTATTTGAATACATAAAATGGGAGGCATTTGTTTAAGGCTTAGAGGTAGGTAGTATGTGTGTACACCAGCACAGTCATTTTTAGAATTTATAATCCAAGTTTTAGAAGAAAGGGACCTCAAAACATTAAGAAATATTTCTCCTAAACACATTTATTTTCTTAGAATGTTCTAGAATAGTCTTGATACCTGAAACACACATATCCTGAATGGAAGAGACTCATATCACATAGTTTCCTGACTGAGGAGTCATTTTGTCCAGCTCTCATTGGAGTTTCTGAGAAAGCTAATAATCTCAACATACAACTCAACTCTTATCTAGAATCAAGCAGAGAGACCTTATGAAAAGATTTAAAAATTCAAAATTAATTATACTGTGAAATCTACTTCCTTTTTCTCCCCAGTCTCATGTAAATAAAAAATAGGATAGTAGTCATCTTATAATATGACTCATGGCCACTACAACCCCTTGAGAAATCAAGTCTCGTGCTACCTAATTTACGTGACTGCCTGAGGCAGGTTCTTGAGAAGTTTTTTATTATCTCCATACCTGGAACTTTAGATTGAATTTTGTGTCAGCTTGGACACTAATGAAAATGAATACTGAACAGTCAAAATATGACTGGCTTACCTTGTTTGGCAATCCTTAATTCTTTTTTCCCCTCTATTTTGGTTACTCTGTAGTCCAGGCTTGTCTAGAACTCACTATTAATCCAAGATGGCCTTGAACTCAAGACAATCATTCTGTCTCGATCTCCTGAATACTGGGATTACAGGTGTGAGTCACCACATCTGGTGGTGTTTCTTAGCTCTTTGTGATCCGTAAAAAAAGAACAGTCTTCCTGTTCCTTTCATTGTGTGCCTCCAATTGTTTTGTGTCTGCATTTGCTGACTAAAAGACTTTTTACATTTTACAATATGCTTGTGGATTTATGTATAGAGCGTTTGTATCTTGCAGCTTTTGTCCACTTTTTAAGACTTTGGGTCAGATGTGATGGTATACACCTTTAATCCCAGCACTCAGACAGATGGATCTCTGTAAATTCAAGGCCAACCTGATCTATATAGTGAGTTCCAGGACAGGACAGCCAGAGCTACATGATAGAGTTTGTCTCAAAAAAAACCCTAAAAAATAAAAAAAGAATATTTTTATTTACATGCACTGTGTGTGTGTGTATGTGTGTGTGTGTGTTTGTGCAGTTACATGCAGGGGCCAGAAGGGGGCATTAGATCTCCTGAACCTGAAGTTACAGGTAATTGTGAGGTGCCAAACAGTCCCCTGACAGAGCAGTGCACCCCCTTAACCACTGAGACATCTCTTCTGACTCCTCTAATCCATTCTTAAGGTATGTGTTCTGGTGGCTCATTCAGCTATTCACTTTGGTTTCAAGCATAACCTTTTTTTTGTCTATCAAGCCAAGACCCTACAAATAGCTATGTAAGTACAATGAGAGTTGTATATGGATTTTGACATAAGTGGCATAATCTTGATGGCCCTTCCATGTGGGTACTGGTACTGAGTATGCTCTTTATATGTTTCATGATACATATAACACCTTGGCTTTCTAGAGTGGCATTTTAGGCAGTTACTATAATTTAGGCTCTTAGTCAAGCCAAAAATAGTAATGGGTGGACATGGTAGCATATGCCTTTAATTCTAGCACTTGGGAGAAGAAAAGCTGGATCTCTGTGAGTTCAAGCCAGCCTGTATGTCGTGAGTTCCAGGCCATCTGGGGATACACAGTGAGACCTCATCTAAAAAATAAGGAGTGGTCACATTCCCAAACATGACAGGGCCATCTTCAAGATCTGTGCAGAATTTCCACTTTTAGGAAAATTTTGTCTTTCAAGAAGTTGTTGCACCTCTTGGGTAGGGGCTGGGTTACTAGGACACCCTGGTCATCCCATCGAAACGGAATAATTGTCTGATTTTCAAAGACTCAGACTATGTATTTCTCTGGGAATGTATATTTAATGGGAAAATGACAATCTATTAGATATGTAAAAACAGTCTAGCTCTAATGTATAAGCAACTATTTGTTGTAGAATATTATTTTAACTAGGCGAAGATGTGTTACTTTTGTCTATGCTGCAGAATATTACTTCAACTCCAGCAAGTTGTCCTCTGCCCTCCAACATGAGTGGCTGTGGCCGTCTACCCACCCACGTCCACACAGTTCAACATTTTTAAAAAGCATCGCGGTTGAATATGAAGTGTTGACCACAGATGCCTGTCTTGGAAGCTTAGTCCCCAGATGGACAGACTATTTTGGGAGGTGGTGGAAACTTTAGAATGTTGAGCCTAGCTGGAAGAAATAGGTCACCAGAGGTGTGACTTTGGAGGTTATGTCTGGTTTCCGGCCTTCTCCTTGCTCTCTGCTTCTGTCCATCATGAGGTAAAGAGCCTCCAACACTTTGTGGGGTAGTGGGCACTTGTGTCAAAATCCACGTGCAGCTTTGGGTCAGGGAAGGGGAAGCTCTCACTGCACCGACATAGCTACTTGTAGGTTCTTGATGTGGTAGACAATAGAAGGTTCTGTTCGAAATCAGAGCGAATACCTAGATAAGCCACCAGAGTATAGCCCTTAAGGCTCTTTACCCCAGCCATGTGCCCTGTCAATGTGATACTCTGTTCAAGCGCATGAGGCCGAGCAACCCTCTGAAACTGTGAGCAATGTAAATCTATCCTTTTCAAAGTTCTTATAATGAGGTCAGCTCTCCTATGCTCACAGCTTTGGGGCTGGCTCACCCACACCTTCACCAACAGGATTAGCTCTATTGTGCTGCCCAGGAGAGGTGCAGGGCAGCTCTTCCACCCTTCTGACCTCAGGGCCAGCTCTCCTATCTGCCTCAGGCATTGATGGGCAGGGTGGGGTGGGGTGGGGTGGGGGTGTGCATATCCCGCCCCCCTTGATACCTCATGACCTTGCTCTTTGTTACAAAGGGTGAACTCACCAAAGCAATGCAGGAGAGCTGATCCTGGTGGTGAGGACAAGGGAGAGCTGGTAGGCTGACCAACCCTGCAAATACCCAGGCCCAGAACCAGGGTTATGGGTCTGCCCACCCCCAATATCCACCCCATCTGTGATCTGCTGGAGCATGTGAAGGGACTGATCCTGCAGACCCAAAGCTGCAGGATCTCCATAACACAGGGCACCAGCAGAGTCCCAGTAGGAGCCCAGAATTGATAGTGTAGCAGAAACCAGAGGCCTCGAACCAGACCAATAACTCTTTACAATGAACACTTGCAATTAAAGATATATGGACAAAAGGGTTTATTTGTGACTCACTGTGTCACACCACAGCTTTCATGCTGAGATTTCCCCCCCCTTTTTTTCCCTCTTAAATCTTACAGGGGGGTGCTGCAAATGAATGGGATCGAGAAGCATGACATGAAAGACACAAAGGGGGAAAAGAAAAGAACATTTTTTAAAAAGTTGTTTTTTTCAGGTATTTTTAGTTACAACTAGGCAAAAGCAACCACTCCAGAAAGTCATAATAGAATTCGAGACGTCTCAGCCTATACAAAGTCGAGGGCCTTGGGGCCTGTCTCCTGTTCCAGTCATAGTCGTTCTTGCTTACTTGGAATCTAATGACGAGTTACCTTTATTTAAACACAACTTAAATAGATACAAACGTAAGATTAAGCATAAGCTTACAATTTATGTAGTAACTATGAGCAAGTTTTTTAAATTTGAAAATTAAATAAAAGAAAATTAAAAACAAAAAATTCCACAATTTATCAACATCAGTAATGAAATAGAGGATACTGTTTTATGAAAACAATAACAAACCCCAGGTTTTTTGCAGGTATATGTGTGGTATTCACATGGAGGGGGGCGGCACACACATAAGCGGGAGAGCAGAGGGAGGCCAGGGCTGAAGTCAGTGTCTTCCTCAGTCAGTCTCTACTTTCGTATTGAGGCCTCTCCCTTGAACCCAGAGCTTGCTGAGTCAGCTAGTCTAACCAGGCAGCTTGGCCCAAGGATCCCCTTTCTCAGGCTCCTGAGACCTGAGACTACAGGAGGGCTGCCACACCCCCCTAGTGTTTACACGGTGCTGGAGATCTGAACTCCAGTCTACTGACTTGTATGACGAGTGTTCTGTCTAAACTACCTCCCCCACCCTCAGAGTTGTTTCTTTTGAAATTGAGATAGGGTCTCCTGTAACCCAGATTGGCTCCTAATTTACTATGTAGCCAAGGCTGGCCTTGAATGTCAAATTTTTCTGCTGCTAAATAATAATAATTAATAATAATAATAATATCACCAATCCATTACATTAATGGAACATCCCATTGACTGTGTATCCATTACTACAATGCAAATGAATAAACACAGTTTTAAGAAATTTCTTGGTCACTTATTTACCACTCCCTGATAAAGTGTTGGGACTTGAGATGGACTTCATGGAGCACATCTGTTCGCTGATGACAACCTGCCTTCTATTGAATTTACTCTGTGATGACTCAGTCCACCCCTCCTGCTGCTTTCTGTTCCCACGGCTTGTAAACTTTTCACCGGTGTAGACTTTAAGCCTCCCCTTGGGCCGGACCCATCATTCCTGAGCTATATGTGCCCCTCTTGTGGTACAGCAGCTCACGCCTCTGCTACATTATGTACTTCACATAGCAAACCAAAGTCTCAGTGACTGACTTTTCTATGAAACTGTGTTCTTTTCCCCATGAAATGACCTTTAATTTTGAATTAGCACAATAAAAAGAGACGTTCGAGTTTGACTAAAGAACTAAACGTGAACACTATTTTGCACACAGAAAACTGTTGTTTCCTTATTAGGAGATGTTAAAAGCAGCTACAAGTTAGAAGTTCATTGCTGGGCATGTAGTTCTAACAGCATGGGCTAGCATAACACAGTATCCTCTCTTGCAAACCCTGAAAGGCCAGATAAAACAACGACCAGGGCTGCATTATGTTGATGCGTGACTGTATGGAGAAATGAGAAGTGCCAAATGTGAACAGTGGAAAAAAGTTCTGAATGCCGTGTGCCATGTGGGAAGCTCACAATCTCGAGCTGCAGTGGCCTTGGTGAACAGAGGTAACTATAGGCTTTGAAATTAAAAATAAGATTCAGAGGCTTAAAACCTGTGTAAGCATCACAGAAAGAATATACTTGTGTGAAGGAGAGACTGGGAAATCTCTCTGCCTTGTCACAAGTCTCCAATAAAACTTACTAAGATCTTGGGCCTTGGGAAGAGAACAACCCCCAAATCCTCAAGAAATAAAAACGCTAAGTTTACCTCATGGACAGAGCTGAAGTCTGAAACCCCCAACTTTATGTACAGATAGATTTGGTACTTTCTGCATGGCCCAGGAACGTCTATCCCGATCAAAACCCAATGTAAAACAGCCCAACAGCCTAGAAAAAGCAAAAACTCAACTACCAAAGGAGCTACTTAGGAGGGCTTCTGGATCTAAAATTGCACAGATCCCCGCTGACACTCAGAGTGAAATTTTCAAAATGACAAAACACAGCAGGAAGTAATCCAGCAGGTGTAGCAGATAAGAGGCTCAACCAGCAGCAGGGTTGACATATGCTGGTCCCTCCTGAGACCTGCAGCTTATGGCCTCATAAAACAAGTATGCTTGAAGTAGCTTGAGATAAGAAATCGTGGGAAAACAGGACACTATCCAAGGCTTACTTTCAGAGTTCCTAAAAATAAAACTGAAAACTACAATGGACATTTTAAAACTTAACTCCATATTTCCTGTATTCATGGCCTACAATACCCACGAAGGAGGTATATACAGAAGGTGAACTTCAAAACAATTTTAAGAAAGGGAAAATATGATAACTTATAAAATATGGAGGGGTTGGGCGGTAGTGGTGAACGCCTTTAATCCCAGCACTCGGGAGGCAGAGGCAGGGGGATCTCTGTGAGTTCGAGGCCAGCCTCATCTACAGAACTCGTTCCAGGACAACTAGGGCTGTTACGAAAAGAAACTCTGTTTGGAAAAACCAAAAATATTTGTTGGGGGGTAGATGGGAGTTGGGGGGAGGAGCAGGAGGAGAGGAGGGAGAGGAAGCTGCGGTCAGCATGTAAAATAAATTTTAAAAATGTTGATTAAAAAAAGATATTGAGGAATTGAGTGAGGTAGCACTCATCTGAATGCTAACACTTGGGTGGAGGAGGCAGAGGGATCAGGAATTCAAGGTCATCCTTAGCTATATAGTGAACTTGAGCAACATGAGCTACATGAAATCCTGTCTGAGATAGAGACAGAAATAAGACACACACACACACACACACAATTAAAATGGTCACTGTTTATCTAATAAGAACTTTCAAAGGAAAGGATGGAGAGTGAGAGAAGTAATAATTTAAATTATAACGTTTGAGAAATGTGGTGGCTTAAATGAGAAATTCCTCCATAGGCTTGGATATTTGAACGCTTGGCCCCCAGTTAGTGGGACTGTTTGGGGCGATTTAGCAGGCAGAGCCTTGCAGGAGGAAGTTCATAAGTGAGGGCAGGCACTGAGAGCTTATAGCTTTGCCCTACTTCCGGTTTGCTCTCTCTGCGGTACGATCTCTTAGCTTCCTGCCCCTGCCAACGTACCTGCCGCATGCTACCATGCCTCCCCGCCACGATGGACTCTAATTCTTCTGGAACTGTAAACCAAAATAAATCCTTTCTTCCATAAGTGGATTTTGGTCATGGTGTTTTAACACAGAAATAGAAAAGTAATTAATGCTTTGGTACAAAACACACTTCTCTTCAGAGAAAAGAACTATAAAACACCTAAGACATTTTAAAGAGATAGTCACAGATTTTAAAAATTACACTAAAAGGGCACAGTAGTTAAAATAGCAGTCCTCTCAACAGAAATCATCAAGTTCAGAGCCCATGGAGCAAAAGTTTCAAAACTACCAATAAAATTCTATTCCTAACAACATTATCATTATTTAATTGTGATGAGGCAAAATAGGGCTGGAAAAATTATTCAAGAAGACCCAGCCCATTGTGCGCCATCTCATCCATAGGCAAGTGGTCCTGGGATGTATAAGAAACCTCGATTAAGAGCCTGGAGAGATGGCTCAGTGGTTATGCACGTTTATTGTTTTTGTTTGTTTGCTTGTTTGGTTTTGGTTTTTCGAGACAGGGTTTTTTGGTGTAGCTTTGCGTCTTTTCTGGAACTCACTCTGTAGCGCGGGCTGGCCTCGAACTCACAGAGATCCGCCTGCCTCTGCCTCCCGAGTGGTGGGATTAAAGGAGTGCGCCACCACCACCCGACACATGTTTATTGTTTTTGCAGAGAACCCAGGTTTGGTTCCCAGCACCCACACCACTCAGTCACAACTGCCTATAACTCCAGTTCCAGGGGATCCAACACGCTCTGGCTTCTGCAGGCATCTGCACACATATGATGTACATAAACTCATTCAGATACATCTAAACTAAAAAACAAAACAAAATGAAACAAAAGCCAACTAACCATGAGCCTATGAGTAAGCCAGCAAGCAGCACTTCTCCAAGGTTTCTGCTTCAAGTTCCTGCCTTGAGTTCCCACCCTGATTTCCCTCTGTGATGGACTGTAACCTGAAAATATAACCCTCATAAATCCTGTCCTCCCCAAAGTTAATTTTGGTTAAGCTATTTTATCCCAGCAATAGAATGTATCTAGAACAACCTTAATATTAATTCCATTGGATTACCACTGAAATGAAAGTTCCAAAGTCCTATGCCCAAACACTCCAGGCCGCAAGCTTGAAGAGTCTGTTCAATGACGTTTGACTTCTTCACTTGTGATTGGGTCAATATGTTCCAGCAGTGAGTCTATTGTCATTGTGGTTATAGGCTCCCCCAGGCCAATAGGCCAACATACACTTACTGTCTCATGGAAACCGTCTTTCATTTGAGGTAGGGCTTATGGGTTGGAGATGTTCCCATGTGTGCTTGGCACTGTTGTGAAAAGTAAACTTCCTTAAGAATTTACACACCTGTCTAGCGTGCTTTCTGGGTGCAGCATTTATACTGGCATGTAGGTCCATGGAGAGCTGTTTCCGGATCCTCCCTGTTCAATCATGTTTTGAATGCTAGGGCTGGAGCAGTAGGGAAGGCATTGTGTGTCCTAATGACAACATTAACCCTCTCAGATTTGAGCAGCTGTCGCTGACTGGCTCTTTCAGATTCATTTGGAAAGTCTGAGAAGGACTTGGCTTGCCAGGTGTCTGCCTTCCTAAAGCAGAGAATGACGTGGATTGAAACCTAAATGACATGTAACACTCCATGGTTTTACAGTCTCCCATCCAATTCTTCCCTTCTCCTATTCACTCACTTCTGTTTTGATATTGTGGGAGGGGAATTGGCAATTCAGCTTAACACACAGTGAATAATGGAACATGGCGGTCAGCTTACAGAGCTGGAAACACACTGCTGGTTCAGATAAGTCTTTGAAGGCAGGCTACCCCACTGACAATAAATACTCCAGTTTTTCTATAGAAGCTTCATTTTTTTAAAGCTCACTTTCTATAGCTACCCCACTGACAATACTCCAGTCTTTCTATAGAAGCTTTATTTTTTTCCTTTTAAGCTCACTTTCTACAGTGCCGCACAGATCTCTTGGCCTGATCCAATAAAGCATATTCAATGAAATCATCATTTTTCCTGCCTTACAAAGGGAATGCTAGTATACAAAGTGAAGTTCAGCAGTGGCGGCATTGACAGCATCAATACCTTTGTGTCCTAGGTAAGGAGAAAGACTCAGGCCTCAGGTTTCCTTTCTGGTTGCCCTGGTCTCCGGTAGGCACGTTCACAGGAGTCTCCAATGGCATGATGATGAACAGTTTAACACCAACAAAGTAACAGGAAAACATTGAAGAACTTTTTTTTTCTATTTAGTCAAATAACCTGATTGTCTTAATAAAACTTACTATGTTTCTGAAAAATGGCAGAGCTCTTTAGAATTCAACATGACAAAAACCCACAAGGTCAGCTGGGCACGGTGGTGCATGCCTATGATTCCAGCGCTCAGGAGGCTGAGGCAGGAAGTTTGTTGAAAGGTCAAGACCAGGCTGGGTTACAAAGTTGAAGGTCCTGTCTCGAACAAACAAAAACAAGTAACCAAAAATCCACAAAGACAAACAGAAAGGAGAAAAAGTCTTTGGCAGTTGGAAAGCAAATGGATGAGAACAAACCCACAATTTTTGTAAATGTTCTTGGTGTTTGACTGTAATGTAACTTTTTCACCCAAGGGATGTACATAGTCCTTTAGTCCTGGTGCTGCGAAGGCTGGCCGGGATGCTGCTCTCACGGTTGATACTGTAGCCTAGAGAACGGTGCTGGGCAGGACAATGAAGAGCTTTGCAGTCTAGGTGTTTGTCTTTTTCCTGCCTGAGGCATTGATTTGTTGGCTTTGCAGCACGCTGTGGGGGGTGGGGGCGGGTTGGGGTGGGGCTGGAGGGGTGGGGGGGTTGGGGGGAGGTTGATGGGGGCACATGCCCCAATGGGGCCAGTAAAGCATCCTCCTGCCCACAGCCTTGGGGCTGAGCTCTGCCTACAGCAAGAACTGGAGTTGCCAGAAGCCCCGAGGGAAAGATGGTCCCTGCTCTGGGAAGACCCTGGCCACTGACACCCAGGCTCTGCTGGAGAGAGCTGCCCCTCCCCCACCAACACAGGCAACTGACCCTTTTGTTCAATAAAGTTCTTAAAAACTTTTTGTTCAAGTTTATTTTATTTTATTATTATTATTATTATTATTATTATTATTATTATTATTATTATTTTGGTTTTTCGAGACAGGGTTTCTCTGTGTAGCTTTGGTGCCTGTCCTGGATCTCACTCTGTAGACCAGGCTGGCCTCGAACTCACAGAGATCTGCCTGGCTCTGCCTCCCGAGTCCTGGGATTAAAGGCGTGTGCCACCACCACCCGGCGTTCAAGTTTATTTTCATTGGCACGTAATTATGTACATTTAATGAGGGACAGTGTGACTTTCGACAGTCTGATACATGTACACAATGTATTTTTTTTAGGTTCACTCCCATTATTTTCTCTTGCCACCTCCTTCTGATGAACCCCTCTTCTTTCCAATTAGTCCCCTCTCCAACTTTCATGTCTCTCTGTGTACACCCGTGTCTCATTGAATTTAATTCATTGTTTATGCCTTATTCTTACAAATAAAAAAATGGCTAGGATAACCACACATTTTGGGTTTGAGTCCATTCTTTAACCAGAAAGACAAAGATTTTAACAATTATAGAAGAAAAAAGAAATGTAGTATTAAGAGGGGCAATGAGGTGAGAATGAGTGTTTTATATGTATTTTACATGCATATTCCTGAATATAAAACCCTAATTAAAATTTTAAGGAAAGCAGCCCATCACGGTGGCACACCCTACAATTTTAGCGCTTGAGAGTCTGGGGCAGGAGGACTGCAAGTTCAAGGCCAGCTTAGGCTGCACAATAAGACTCTGTCTCAAAATAATATTAATATTTTAAAGTGGATCCAAAAATTCAGAATAAGACAAAATTTTAAAAAGGAACATTTATGAGTTTGTGGCCAGCATGGTATACAAAGAGCGGTTCAGGACAGCCAGAGCTGTTACACAGAGAAACCCTGTCTCAAAAACCAAACACAAACAAACAAAACATAAAAGGACCATTTGGCTGGATGTAGTGGCTCATGCCTGTAATCTCAACACTAGTGAGTCTGAAGCAAGAGGGTTGCCATGAGTATGAGATTAGACTGGTCAATATAGTAAGACCCTGTCCCCAAATTGAAAATGGACTATGCAGAGTGGTGGATGACTGTAATTCCAGCCCTTGGGAGGTAGAGTCAGAAAGACCAAGAGGTCCAGGCCATCCTTGACTGCATAAAAATTTTAAGTCTATCCTGGGCTACATGAGACTTCCTAAAAGTAAATATAAATAAATAAAACTTAGAAACAAACAAAAGGAACTTGAATGAAACAAATGAATGAAATTTTGGAAAATAATGTGTAAGATAAATTCAACAAAGGTTTGAAAGATCAAACTCTCCATAAGTCAGAAAAAAAAAATGACAACCAGAAAGTTGAAGAAGAGATAAAAACGGACAGGAAGTTATCAAAGGAACAACCTCAAAAAATACAACTGAAGGGCAATTATTTCCTAGCTGAAGGAAATCACCACAATGGATAAAAACAATTCACGGGAAGACACAAGACCACACTCTAACGGTAACTAGAAAATAAGGAGGGATACAGATAATGTGTCAGGTACGAAGAATGGGGGCAGAGAGGGCATATCTCTCAAGAGCAGCTGAGAAGCCTGTGAAGCCACATGTTCAAGTGCCTGAGGGAGAATGGCTCCCCAGGCAGAATTCCATCCCTCCCGCACGACCTAAGAAAATGTGAGGGGGGAATGGAGCCATCTCAGACAAACAGGGTCTCGTCATTTTGACCCCTCCAATTCTCTTCCCAAGAAGCCTGTGAAGGAGTGTGTACTAATCATAAATAGATTTAAACATAAAGATACAAATACTTGCTTGCCAGAGTAGGAAGTCAAGAGAGCATCTAAAACTGGAAATGAGGAAATTTCCGCGTGAGCTGTGTACAGTGCTACCTGCACATCCTGACTTCTTTCTCGAAAGCCTATCCTTTCAGAGCCACACCTGCCAGCTCGGAAGCCACCAGGCCTGATGGTTATCTCTTCTAATGAGGCCATCTCATGTTCCAGCCTGCAGAAAAGCCACATTGGAACTGCCTGAGTCACGTCAGGCCATGTGGCCATCCCAAACCTTAGAAACCTTGGCTTAAATTCACGTATTTTAACATTAGCTTGCTAATTATTTACTTGGGTCCTTGACACCTCAACTTCTTCCACTTCACTATATGGATCACAAAAATAGATACTGCATGACTTCCCTGCTGATTTATTATACTTCTTGTATCCCAACCCATCAAAGTGCTGAAGTCAGCTTCGTGGCTGTAAGTTATTGGTCCTTTTCACTTCAGTTTTTCTCTGCTGTTGCCTTCTGTCCTGTCTTTCCTGTACCCACTCCACCTGCTCTTAAGCCCCTCATTTGCGCTGTTTTATTCCAGAGGCTTGTTTTCCATGTATTGGCAGACACCCCAGAAATCTTCCCTTTCCCTAAGCTTACCCACACACAACACGATTATGATAACCATTAGGTTGGGTGTTTCCCGTCCACTATTGAAACTGTGCATAGAAGTTCTTCAGATAACCACTGTGGTCCTAACCTGTGCCTTTTGGTTAACTGCTCGGGTGTCTATAGCAAGCTTGTGCCTACTTCGATTTCCCGAAGTCATCAGGGTATATGGTGCATGGTGGCCTCTTTGTTAGCACTTTCTCCAGTCCTGATTTTCTCCAACTCTGGTCTGAAGTGGTTAACAGCTCTGATCCTCTTGCTACATCGTCAGGCCCCAAGTCATGTGAATGGAATGCTGATGAGCAACATTTCAGATCCACGAATACACACTTCCCTGAAGAAAGCAGCCCCAAGTGTGGCTCTTGAATACTTCTCTTAAAGCAAACCATCTCATAATTTTCATGTACAGCCTATCAAGTTACTGCTCAGATTATTGCCAAATACATGGATGAGCTTGCTTGGTTCACCTTGAATGGAGGATAGACTGTTTTTCACCTTCCATCTCGTCACCTGGACTGAGATTCTTGACCATAACAGCCCTAGGCGATCTAATTACCGATGTATTTTTTTTTTAAGCATCATGGTCCCTACTTCCACAATATAGTCACGAGCCCTGGTAGCCACTGTAAACAAGTCACATCGCTTTTGTTCCACAAATAGAAGCAGCTACTGCAGCCTGATTGGTTGCAGACACTTACCCTGGCCAAGTATGAACTTTAACGAGAGAACAAGCAGGAATATTTACTAGTGTGGCATTCAACCAAAGTGCATTTTTGTTTGTTTGTCTGTTTCAAGAAACCCTATCAAACATAGGGTTTCTCTGTGTAACAGCCTGGCTGTCCCGCAAGTTATTCTGTGGCTCAGGCTGGCCTCGAACTCACAGAGATCTGCTTGCCTCTGTCTCCTGAGTGCTGGGATTAAAAGTGTAGGCCACCACAACCAGCTGTATGTTTTATGTTGCCCATAGTACAATACAGTTTTTATTGTTCTCAGTAAATAAATGTCTGACAATATTCAGTGTCATAGAATCTAAAATTGAAAGTGACAAATACACAGAACTTTCTCGTGTAATATAATAATATAATATTCATGTATATTGTATAAATTGTACATGAAAGGAACTAGATTATGAGAATTTTCAAGTGTTCTTTTTTCTTACAGAGATGGGTAAGGCTGTAATTGCTTATAGCACAATCAGGACTTTATTATGTTTGAGTGGAGTCCTGTCTCCTTTTACGAATCTTCCACAAGACACGGACCCAGATTTAACAGGCAGATTTAGTAACCCAGGATTGGTCTATTGCTTTGTTCATTTATTTATTGTTTGCACAATTGCGTCAGCCTGTTTACTACATTTCATGAGCTCCCCAAGCGTGCCTGCCTCGGTGTTTGAAATAGATCACAGAAAACGAGGGATGCTATTTTTTGAGTCAATGACCCTTAGGTAAATCAGTAATGAAAGTGGATCAAGAAGAAGATTCTCCTTTTCATCTCTCAATATTTACCTGGATTCAAGAAAATGTGGATAAGAGAAACACATAAATTACAATGAGATTTTATCTTGTTCCCGACAGAATAGCTCTCATCAAAAAATCAGGACTGAAAAACACTGAGGAGGATGGGGGGAAAGGGACATTTGCATGTCCTTATTGGGAACTTTAGCCACTATTGGGGACAGGGCACTAAAAATAAAATGACCATACAGTCCAACTATCCCACTCTTGGGGATGTGCCTTATTGTGATTTGAATCTAAAATGCATACTTGCTTCTCGGTTAGTGGCACTATTTGGGGAAGCTATAAAACAGTGAAGGTGAAGCCTTAGGATGCAAAGCCTCATTGGGAGAAGTAGGTTCAAATATATGGAGGAGTACTGCTTACTGGCTTGTTCCCCTTAGCATGTACAACTTGTTTTCTTATACCATCCAGGACCACTGGCCTAGGAGTGGCACCACAGACGGTAAGTTGGGCCCTCCCTTTTCAATCAAGAAAGTGCCCTATGGACTTGCCCTATAGACTTCCCAAATGATCCGAGCTTATGTCAAGTTGATATAAAAACTAGACAGCATGGCCATCCTTGGACTGAGGTCTATTTGATCAGAGAGAGTTATTGGGGTAGTTTAAATGTAATTGGCCCCCATAATCTCATAGGGAGTGGCATTATTAGGAGGTGTGACTTTGTTGGAGTGGGTATGGCCTTGTTGGAGGAAATTTGTCCCTGTGGGGGCGGACTTTGAGGTTTCTTATGCTCAGGATAACGTCCAGTGAGTCAGTCGACTTCCTGTTGCCTCTGAATCAAGATGCAGGACCCTCAGTTCCAGCACCATGTCTGCCTGTATGCTGCCATGCTCCCCACCATGATGATAATGGACTGAACCTCTAAAACTCCCCCTCAATTAAATGTTTTCATTTCTAAGAGTTGCTGTGCTCATGGTGTCTCTTCACGGCAATAAAAACCTAACTAAGACAGTTACCCAACTGAACATTTGGGAAAGAGCCAAGAACAAGGGACAATTTCAGAAGCCAGCAGGAACAAGCTTGGTGGAAATTGCATGGTAAATGAGGGGACATGTAAGATAACTAGACGTAACTAAAGCGAGAACAAGAACATCCTGAAAGCTTTGGTAAAGAATTTGGACCAGGGAGGTATTTAAGCAGGAGAATGAACTTAGCCAATTTGTGTTCAAAAGACTGTGATGCTAAGTATATATGAAAGAAAAATAAAAACACTGTAACGCAATTTAGAATCACCTAGGAAAAACAGCTTGTGCAGAGGCGTGCAAGCATGTGTGCATTTGTGTGTGTGTGTGTGTGTGTGTGTGTGTTTCAAGAAAGGATTAACTGATGAAGAAGACCACACCTTCAAAATGGGTGGTATCTTCTAAAAGAGTGGCCCAGATATTAAAGCGGTCTAAAAGAACATTGGCTTGTGCTTGCTTGCCCTTGCTGCCTATTGTCTGAGCAATTGCGTCTTTTGATGCTCCTGCTACCCTCTACCAGTGTCACACTCCACCTTCTCAGGCCTTTCAGCATGAATTGGTACTAGTGACTCTCCAGGGAATGTCCAGGCTCTCAGCACCAGATTGGGACTGAGACTAGATGGAGCCGATGCTGGTTTTTAGCATCTGTTGGGCTACCCTACCCCTATTGTGTAAGCTAATCTAACGAATCCTCCTCCATCACACATACACTGTCTGGTGGGTCTGTTCTTCTAGAGAATCCTGTCTACAACATACACATAAAAACTTGTATGGGAATTTTCATGTTCTTAATAACAAAGAGGAGAAAAGGCCCAAATGTCCATCAGTTGAAGAAGAGATTGACAAAAGATGGTTAATCAGAACAACAGTTTATTGTTTGCACACAAAAAGAATGAACTGGTGATACCTGTGTAAATGGAAATCTTTATGAAAGAAACCAGTCACAGAGGGGATATGGTGTATTATTCCACTTATGTGAAATATGAAGAATAGGCAAATGTTCAAAAATAGAAAGATTAATGCTTGTTTAAGGCTGCAAGAATATGATGATCTGAGAAGGTGCTAGCTAAAGAATTCAAGGTTTCTTCTAGAGCTGATGGAAATGTTCTAAGATTGATTGTGGTGGTGATTACCAAAATGTGAGTATACTCAAAGTCATGAATTATATACTTTAAAATGAGTAAATTGTATGATACTGAGTCATATCCCAATAAAGCTGTTACTCCCACCCACCCAGTCACCCAAAAAAGATTGCAGTAAGTGCTGCAGAATTCTGATATCTTCTTTCTTGGTTGACCAAGAGAAACTTAAAGGAGAAGTCAAGATTCTAGTCAGCTTTAAAGAGGGAGAAGAGAGCTCACACTTGAGTAATAGATGCATAAAAGTTTATTACAGTAATATAAGCAATGTTGAAATATAATGTATGATTATGTGCTACACAGTTTTCCAAGAGGCATTTTTGTTCTACAATAAAGAGGCTCAGAGAAATGGCATTAATGATCAAACACATTTTAGAAATAGTCATGTCATATTGCTTCTTGGAGATTTGATTTATTTTATCAGCCTATTAAAAAGTCCTGAGAAATCTTGTGGCTGCTGTAGTGCATAACCAACGTTCCCTGTCACAAGAGAATTCAAGTCTGTTCCCTGGACCAGTTCTCCCTCAGCTCAGCATTAAGATGACAGGATTACAGAGCCCAAAGTGGATATGAAAAGGAAGTTATAGTGAAGGCAAACCCCTATAAGGAAGGACCATCTCAGCTCCCGTACTATGAGGGCCAGACAGGTCAACTCCACTGACACTGGGGCCCAAGGAAGTGATGAAGGAGATGCCCCATGGGGCTTTAACTCCCTAATGAAACCAGAAGCAAGCTCTGAGGCCTTTCCCTCCAGTGACCACTGACCCTGTGCTCTGGTCTTTGCCCAGGAGCAGGCCTTTGGGTCTAGATCACTGGGTTCTGAAAACCAAAGCCAGGCATCTAAGAAAATTTGGATTGGATTAATTCAGCATTCTGTTTGCTCTAAAAACTCCCAACTTGTTCTTGGATCTTATGATGATTTGCTCACCAAGTATTTAAGAAGCACTCAGTGTATATCATTTACTCCACAGACCCTGGTGTACAGCAGCAGAGAGCAAACCAGGAAGGGATTCCTTCTTCCAGGGAGCCAACATTCTGGTTGAAGGAACAGAACTTAGAGGAAATCTATACATGTGTTACATAATAGAGAAAAACAATTAAAATATGTCAGAAGAATATGAAGAGTCAGGATGGTAGTGGGGGGTCAAAAACCTTTGTGAAAAGGTGATTTCTGAAAAGATATTTGAAAGAGACCAGCGTCAGAAAGAACAGCAGATGCAAACAGCTGACTACAAGCATGCTCATGGCATGTTCAAGGATGGGCATAGATGATGGTGTGGCTGGGGTACATACTGGGTGGGGAGTACTGGAAAATGAGGTCAGAGAGATGGCAAGCTGTCAGAACCCAATCCAAGAACGGAGTCATGCGAGAATTCTGAGTGCTTGTGAGAAAACTCCAAGAAAACAAGACAAGAGCCTTGTGACCTGTTTCTTCAAAGCACAGAATGTTCTTGGAATTTTTTCATGCTCCTCTCAGGTGTGGTGGATAGCAGTGAGTTTACTACAGCTGTTATTCATGTGCCTCTGTGGGAAAACATGTTTTTGCCATGTGCAGCTTGTCCTTGTTATTGTACACTTTACTTAGGTGACTCTTCTTAATCCCCAGAGTATAAATTGTCTTATGCTCTGAATAAAGTTGGCTATTGCATGAGACTTTAACATGCCTAGCCGAGGTGGTGGTGGCGCACGCCTTTTATCCCAGCACTCGGGAGGCAGAGGCAGGTGGATCTCTGTGAGCTCGAGGCCAGCCTGGTCTACAAAGCGAGTTCCAGGAAAGGCACAAAGCTACACAGAGAAACCCTGTCTCAAAAAACAAAACAAAACAAAAACAAAAAACCAAAAAAGCCTCATTCTTAGTCCCCGCCCACCCCCCCACCCCCCCCCCCCCCCCCCCTAACCCCCCTACCCCCGCTCTCTCCCAGGTTCACACCGCCTTTAGAGCAGTAAACATCAAGCCTTCAGACCTCGTGGGTCCAGCCTTAGGGGTCCTAAGTGTAAGAATGTAATGGTAGAACCCAGCTGCGGCTGCGGAACAGTTCTCCCGGTCTCACAGACACCGACAGGAACCCTACAGAGACTTTGCAGGCAGGATGTCTCACCTGGGAAGTGAGTTAACCTCAAGGGACACTGATGCCATGCACATCCCGCTCCCCAGCCTCTTCTCTGCCTGTGGGGAGGGGAAGAGGGAGAGGAGGGAAGGGAGGGTAGATTCAGGGGCCTGGCTGCTGACTCTTGCTACAAACCTCCCTCCCATCCTCAAAAGGTCTAAGAGCAGACCCTGTTTCTGCCACTCCGATTGTCTTCAGAGAACTGACATGCACCATCTATCTCTGGCGCTGGGGCCTGAACGCTCCTTGGGTGTCCTGCCACACTCTTTCCCCTTTACCTCTCTGCCCACGGCATTAACAAGTCTTCTAATAAAGTCGGTCCCCAGGAGTCTGTGCCCTCTTGAACCCTCTCCAGCACCATCCAAAACCTGACGATAAGGACTTTGCCTTCTATGCCGAGTAGCACAGTGAATCTTAGAGAGTTTTGAGCTGTACACCTTGTGAACTGATACAGCTTAGACCTTAACCAGATCTCTCTGCCCTCTGAGTGGCTAAAGGCTGCAGGACAAAGATGTTATGGAAAAGCAAGAGGAAGAGAGAGGAGGAAGGGCACCTGGGCCCAGGTGGTAGGAGGAGAGGTGGTGAGAAGTGACTGAGCTCCAAACAGATATTACTACTATTCTTGTTGTTACCATTGTTAATTTCTTGATATAGAGTCTCTAGCCCAGGCTGGTTTTGAACTCCCTCTGCAGGGGAGGATGACTTTCTGATCCTCTTGCCTTTACCTCTGGAAGGCTGAGTTTATAGGCAGAACATGGTTTATGTGGGGCCTTTAAGGATCAAACCCAAAGCCCACACATACTAGACCAACACTCGAACTGCGCTGTATCTCAGCCAGGAGTCCTATCATGCTTTAGAGAAGGGGTTGCCAGCTAGGAAGTAAGAGAGCAGGAATAATGGCCAATTCTCATTAAATGATTCCTCCTCATTTTACTCTTCAGAGGCTAATTTCTTCTTACCTAGTCAAAAGGAACGTGTTCTACCCTCTCTAATACTCCGATTCTTTCCTGGACCTTCAAAATTGCCCCTGGGTATGTGCAGATCCCTTAAAACTCCCACCAGATGACAATTACATGGCTTTCTACTAGGGATGCTCAACTATTATGGCAAATGCTTTAGACCAAGCATGGTCAAAAAGATCTTCTGCGCAGTGTGGATGACCTAGTTACAGTTGGTGGCAGAACCACGCAACTCCTAATTCACCGTGCATATGCAAATAGTTTTAACATGCCTATCTCATCCACAAATATAAGGCAAAAAATAAATCAATTTTAGCAAAAGTAAACAGGAGATTGAATTTCAATGAACTGAGCTGAAGAAGCTGGAGAAGAATTGCACATGCTGAGATCAAGGGGTTACAGAGATGGCTCTTCAGTAAACTGCCTGCTGGGCAAGCATAAGGATTTGAGTTCAAATCTTCTGCACACACCTAAGGGCGAAGAGTGCATCATTCATAATACCAGCCCTGGGGAGTTGGGGAGTGGACAGGTGGATCCCTAGTGCTCATTGGCCACCCAGCCTAGATGAATTAATAAATTTCATGTTCATTGAAAGACCCTGTCTCAAAAAACAAGGTGGAGAGTGTTGGAGGAAAACCCCTGACGTCAACCTCTGTCCTCACAAGCACAGGTGCATACCTGAATGCACACATTTACACAAACAAATACATATTCACAGAAAATATCCAAGTGGACATGTCAAATAGGTAGTTGGATACAGAAAACTTGGGGCTCATAACTCATGCTTGTATCCAAGATACAGGTGTAGAATCATCACTACAGAGATGGCATTTAAAGCCACACAACTAAGTGACTCACCTGGGAACTGAGTTTAGGTCAGAAGAAAGGTCTAAAGACTCAGATGACTGAAATTTAGAGACAGGAAAAGAGGGAATCAACCGTGGTTGGAGTCAATTCAAGAGTAGGGATGAGAGAGTCCAACTGTGTTAATTTGTGCTACTGGTAGGGATGAAGGATGCCTGGATTTATCATTGAAACAATCTTGACAGCGCAGTTTAGATGGATGACAAAACAAAAAACTGGCAAGTCGTTTCCACAGTGGATGGGAAAGAAAAATTAAAGACATAAGATGCAGGCAATATTCCCAAGGATTTTGTAAAGAATAGGGGATGGTAGGGTAATAATAGTCCATCAAGGGAACTTTTGCTTTGACTTTATTTTTCTCCTATAAAAAAAGAATAGCAAAGAGAAAGATCCACTAAAAAAGGAAAATTTGAGATAGAGGAGAGAAAATGCATAATTGCTGGGCTGCGGGGAGGCGGCCTAGAACAGATGGTGTTTAATGCACTAATTTTAGGACTGTCCTAGGATAGAATTATGTTCAGTTCATCTTAGCAACCCGTGTCAAATTAAACTAGGAAGAGGTGGTCTTTGGCATTTTGAATTTAATTTTAAGCTGTAGGGTTTTACTACCTTCTACTTTAAATGATAAGATGAAGTATCTTTGCTATTTGTATTTTAATTTCATTCTGGGATTTTGATAGAGAAATGAGTTAACGCATTCAAACTCAACTTTTAAAAAATTTTGACTTTTTGTTATTTGAAACAATGCCATCAGACTTACTATAATAGTCACTGTAGAGATTTAAGTAGAGCTAGTATGTCCCATTTTTGCCCAGGACAGACCTAATTAATGCTTTAGGAAAATTATTAATAATTCTTTCTCTGTTGAAAGTGTGTCAGTTTGCCTGTCGAATGTCTATGTTCAAAATCCTGTTGAAAGTGAGTGAACATTGGGGGTTGGAGAGAAGGCTCAGTGGTTAGGAGCCTGTCTTAAGGATCGAAATCAGATTTGGGAGCAGTGGGCGCCTTTACCCACTGAACTATCTGGCTGGCCCTGAACCAACTAGAGCTAAAGGTAAACAGTCTTGCATGGAAATAGTATTTTGTACAGTTTGTTAGTTTTCTAGGCAGTATTCAGAGGTTTGCTTATACCATACTATAATCTTTTGATTGGATTGCTTAGCCTTAATCATGACAAGGCTGTCTGAGATCTCATTCTCTGTTCTAAACTATTATAGGTTAGTTGAAAAAATTTACCTGTTTTTTTTTTGTTGTTGTTGTTGTTTTTGGTTTTGGGTTTTTTGTTTTTTGGTTGGTTTTTTTTTGTTTTGTTTTGTTTTTTGTTTTTGGAGCGGGGAGGGGATCACTGTTACAAATGCCTAAAAGAAACTGTTCAAAGGGAAGAAAGATATTTAATTTATGGTTTCAGAAGTTTCACTCCAAGGTTGTCTGGATCTAGTTCTTTGGACCTGAAGTGAGGCAGAATGTCATGATGGCGAGAGTGAGGCAGAGGCTGCTTATGTCAGAGAGACTGTAAAGCAGAGAAGGAAGGAAGGAGAAGAGACAAGATGGCTCCAAAGCACCCCCCTCTGGTCCTCAAGTTACATACTGTAGTTTTTTTTTTTTTTAACTCTTTGAGGGCCTGCCACCCAGCTCCCAAATAAACACACAGAGACTTATTCTTACTTATGAATGCCTGGCCTTAGCTTGGCTTGTTTCTAGCCAGCTTTTCTAACTTAAATTATCCTGTTTCTCTTTAACTACAATTTGCCTCTGGGCTTTTAACCTTTCTTTTTTTCTATATATCTTTTGCTCCTTCTTACTCTGTGGCTGTGTGGCTGAGTTGTTGGCTCCTAGCATCCTCCTTTCCTTCTTTTCTCACTCCTCCGTCTTCTCTTGAGCCTAGATTTCTCCTCTTATTTATCCTTTCTGCTTGGCAACCCCACCTATTTCTCTCTCCTGCCCAGCTAATGGCTGTTCAGCTCTTATTAGACCAATCAGATGTTTTAGGCAGGCAAAGTAACACAGCATCATAGAGTTAAACAAATGCAACATAAAAGAAGGCAACACATCTTTGCATCATTAAGCAAACATTCCACAGCATAAACAAATGTAACACATCTTTTTTTTTTTAATTCGAAGCTGAGGACCGAACCCAGGGCCTTGCGCTTGCTAGGCAAGCACTCTACCACTGAGCTAAATCCCCAACCCCATAACACATCTTAAACTAATATTCCCCAACAACGTGCTTCTTCCAACTAGGCCTCAAAGTTTCTGCAACCTCTGAGAATAACATCACTTGCTGAGGACCAAGCATTCAACATGTGAGCCTGTGGGGGGACATTTTATATTCAACACATAACTATGACATTTGTGCAGACATAAGTTTTCAAATCTGTTGGGTACAGTGTGGCTGGATTTGTATTTTATAGGAATCTGTCTTCTTAAATGGCTGTAACACTTTGTAATATCTCAGTAGTGAATGGAGCCTATCCTTGTCCATCTCTACCAACCTTTGGTGCCATTAGTAACTTTAAAAGGTCCTTAGTCTTACCATAGCCTACAGCAGTCTCCAGCGATTTATCAAAAAGACATTTAAGAGTTTCTATCAGTTTATGGTCCCAGCAATGTTGGCCTTCATTTACCAGGTGGTTGATCCTCTTGCATATCATCTAGTCTTTCTTAGATTCAATATTTTTGTTTGTTTGGGCTCATTTATTTATTTACTTATTTTTGAGACAGGGACTCATGTGTTCTAGGCTTGTCTCAAACTTGCTATGAAGCCAAGGATGGCCTTGAACTTCTCATTCTCTTGCCCCTACCTTCCCAAGCTGTAATTACAAGCCTGCACTACCACACCCAGTTTTATGTGCTGCTAGGGACGGAACCCAGAGCCTCATGCCAGCTAGGCAAGCTCTCTGCCGACTGAGCCCTGTCTCCAGCTCAGGTTTAGCTTTATCACCTGCAAAATGACTTGAGTGACATTTAGAGTTTGTGTATGCAATGAACCCAGAGATGCATGGCATCTCCTAAGGGCTCAATAAATGTTATCGATCAATTCCTCTTATGAAAAACAAGTGGCCGGGTGGTGGTGACGTGTGCCTTTAATCTCAGAGAGGCAGAGACAGGTTGATCTCTGTGAGGTCGAGACCAGCCTGGTCTACAGAGTGAGTTCCAGGACAGCCAGGGCTACCAGTGAAATCCTGTCTCAAAAACAAAAACAAAAACAAAACAAAAACTACTTACCTGACAGGGGAGATACCATGATCACGAAGGTGGTTTTCCCAGGGCGAGGCTTATCCATTGCACTCCGGATGTGCTGACCCCTGCGATTTCCCCAAATGCGGGAAACTCGACTACATAATTTGTGGTAGTGGGGGACTGTGTTTGCGCTCTCCCCTGAAAGTAAAAAAAAAAAAAAGAAAGAAAGAAAGAAATGTGGAAAAAGCAATTCAAAACGATTCTAGAAAATTTGAAGAGTGATAATTGTAAATGTCTCAAAGGCTCAGTGATGTAGAAGGACAGGTCAGCTCACCAACAAATCAACTACTTGGTGGCTCTAAAAATGCATGCCTGGCAAATTTAATCTAATTAATCCAAAAGGGAAAATAGCACTTAATCTTCTGCTGCCACCTGCTGGCTAGAAAAGGAATGACAACACTGCACCGTCCTAATTTTTCACTTGGTGAAAAAATTGTGGAAGAAGTTGAATTTGTCTCAGACACATAAGTAAGGAATGATTTTTCGAGTATTTTTACAATATTAGAATTATTATATGTGGGAGACGCGAGGAGGGGACAGGTAAGAGGGCCAGAGAAGGAAAGAATGCCCCTCACCCTGGGATCTAGTTGGCTTTTCCCGCGGACTGAGAGTAAAGAAATTCAACACAACAGGTAAGGCTTAGCTACCCACAGAGATAGCGCGTGTTTTCCTAGAGATGTCTCCGGCAAGGGCATCAAATACAACAGATGGACCATGCTCACTTAGGGGCAGAATGTTTGCAACCTCGAGTTTCAGTGTATTAGCCCTCCTTTCTCGTCCCTAAGTTTAAAACCTCATAAGACCGCCTTGCAATTTCACACACACAAGAAAAAGTTTTAAGGTAAATATAAATAAGAGGGGCTGGAGAGATGTTTCAGAGGTTAAGAGCACTCGCTGCCCTTTCAGAGGATTCAGGTTCAGTTCCCAGCACCCACACAGTGACTAACAACTCTCTAACTCCAGTTCTGGGAGATCTGACGTTCTCTTCTGTCTTCTCTTCTTTATATACAGACATGCAGGCAAAACACCCATACACACAAAAATAAAAATAGATAAATAAATAAACATGCCAATCGTATATTTTTACTTAATTGGTAAACATTCTAAAGTTTTAAGCTTTGCTTAGTTTTTGAACCTTGTAAATCACATCCTTTGATGAACATAACTCAGAAAGCCACAGGATCATGTGCATGTGCGTGTGCATGTGCGTGTGCGTGTGCGCGTGCGCGCGCGCGCGCGCGCGCGCGCGTGTGTGTGTGTGTGTGTGTGTGTGTGTGTGTGTGTGTGTGTGTTTATCCTTTCTAAAGACCATAAGGACAACCATCTCTCAGGGAATCTGAACCCTTGTCTTTGGATAGTACAAGGTCCATTTCCTACATGGCTGTATTTAAATATTTGATAAACTCACTAGCTTGGCTTCACTCTGACTCGTTCTGAAATTCTTTTCTTCAGGGTAGCCAAGGGTCTGGCATTATCTGAGCATCCCTAAGTGGGAAGGAAACTCCTTTGGCTGCTAGGAGCTGCATTGGGCTATTGTCTCTCCACTGCTGCTGCTGCTACTGCTGCTACCCCATAATTATTTATATACTAGTGAGTGGAAATAGTTTGTTAAGCATATTAATATTATCTATAGTCTAATATGCGTTAAGGTCATATGAATCATAGGGAGATGTCCTTTCATATGTTAATATTCCAGAGTTTTGCTATGGTTCAATCTTAGTGACATTAGACATGAATGATATGAATTATGTACTTAATTTATAACTGGCTTTAATGATTAGTATCTGTTAGTACAGAGATTCCTTAAAAAAAAAATTCCCTTAACAAAGAGATATGCCTAGAAGAATAGGGCATCTGCCATCTGCCAATGATCTGCAACTCCACACTAAATAATGGAAAGAGGAAACAGAATAAATGCACTGATTTTCACTGAGAAGATGAGTGGAAGCCACTGAGTGCCTCTGGCTTTTCTGAGCTCATGTAAAGATGTTACTGTACAGGTAACGTCTGAAAACATTTGTTCTTAATAAAAAGATTTAATTCATCTAAAAATTTAGAATGACAAAAGAAAACAGATGGCATAGCAAAACAACCCCTCATGTAATATTTCACACAGCTGTAAGAAACTAAGTTAATTTGACTGGCTTCAAATCATCTGTTTTTTAAAACAGGTTTTCAGACTGGCTCACAGCGTAGAGTTGCGGTAGAGTTTGACATCATTGTTCATATGGACTTTTAAAAATGTTTACAAAATCTGAGCTAAAGCTGGGTGTGGTGGCATATGCCTTAACCCCAACACTTAAGCGGTATCTGTAGGAAGGTCAAAAGTTCAAGATTATCCTTAGTTACACAGAAAATATGAGGCTAGCCTGAGCTACATGAGATCCTAGCTTAAAAAACAAAAAGAAACAAATAACAAAAACAAACTAAAAATATCTGAGATAAACCTGAGCACGATGGCACATACTTTTAATCTCAGTACTTGGGAGGCAGAAGCAGGCAGATCTCTGAGTTCCAGGCCAGCTTGGTCCACAGAGTGAGTTCCAGATCAGCCAGGGTTACATAATAAAACCCTGTCTTAAAACAACAACAACAACAACAACAAACAAACAGACAAACAAAAACCTGAGGTAAAGTACTGTTATCACATAATTTATCATTAGGTATCAGAACAATAGTTTAAAATGAACACAACCGGAAAATAGAAGCCATAATAGTAGGAAATGAAGCAATATTAAGTGTGATGGCCAGTCTTGGTTGTCAACTTGATTGCATTTGGAATCAACTAAAACACATGGGGTTTTCTTGATCAGATTGTTTGAAGCAGGAAGACCCACTCTAACTGTGGGTAGGACCTAGCGGTGACAGCCGGGTAAAGGAACATGAAAGCAGGAAGCTTTGCCTCTTGCCTGCTTCTCTCTTTTGCTGGCAAGTTCATCTACCTGTTGCTGTATCAGTCCTTTGCTGATATTGCAGTTTCTTCAGAACTCCAGTGAAGACCACAGATCAGGAGCTCTCCAGGAAACTTCCAGGCCTTCAGGGCCAGACTGAGACTGCTGAGACATCCAGCCTTTTGGACTGAGCAACTGTCAGCCACTCAGCATCTCCAGTGTGAGACAGCCATTGTTGTGCGATGGTTAAAACCCTTCATTTTATGCTAGGCATCCACCTTGGTACCCACTAGCCATTTGTCTCTGATGCCGGTCCCTGGAAGATAAGTTCCCAGTAACCCAGACTCAGTGACACCCATCTAGAAATGTACAGCTCTGACCATCTACTTGTTATAATATGACTAGTTGCTTTTTGACTTCTGTAATCTGTTTATGCAGACATCCAAGGACTCTTTTGAGGTTTCTTTGACTACCTAATCTTGACAGAGCAGAATACCTCTTGGCTTGCTTGTATATAGACACTCAAGGTCTTCTTGTGGTTTTCACCTTTAAAAATCCTTCCCTCAACCCTCTTCACATGGCAATCTCAAGTTTGGCTCAGAGATCGTTGTCCTTCTAGCAGTAATCAATAAATCCTTTAATTATAAATAAGCAGAGTCTGTGGTCTTCCCTTGGTGGTCTTGAACTCTGTACCATTTGGGACTACCTGGACCACATCCTGTAAGCCAATCTAATCAATCCCCTTTAAATATATAAGTCTATAGGTTCATTCTATCAGTCCTGTTCCTTTGGAGAGCCATGATTAATGCAGTGAGTGGGGTAATAGAGGATGTTTTCAAAGCAAACACAGAGAATTCGGGGATGAAGAGGTGAAGCCATCAGCTCAGCATAGAACTGAGCATCGACTGGGACTCAGCTCTTTACCTCCGTGTCAACCATCCAGATGAACTGAAGGAAAAATGGAAGGAGTCGGGAGTGGCGGCACAGACCTTTAACCTTAACACTCAGGAGGCAGAGGCAGGTGGATCTCTGTGAGTTCAAGTCCAGCTTGGTCTCCATAGTGAGACCCTGTCCCAAACCAAGCCAAACATGACAAAACCAAACAAAAATGGAGGGAAATATGGAATATACATTTTTCTTACTGAGCTAAGACATGAAGACGAAAATTATAAGGGTGTGGGAAGGAAATGGGGCCTTCACCTGGAGTCTGATTAAAGCCGAGAATGAAGAATCCCAGCACAATCAGCAGCTGCTCGAATGAAGCCTGTCTTCCTGTCTAGCTGTAAACATGCAATGTTTTAAGACTCTCCCGGAAACCTCAGTCTCAGGGAAAGGACATGCACCGAAGCCCTTGTGCAGCCCTAGTGGCTCCTGGTTGTACCTTATCAGACTATAATTCCACTCAAGGCATCTCCAGAACAGCCCCCCAATCTCAGGTAGTAAAAAAAGTGGAGGAGGTTCTTAGCTACTATTTTAGGTATACTTTGAGAACCACCAAAATGTTACACACGGCTAATGATGAGGCATTAATTGGGGGTTTCCCTTGAGGCGCACATGCTCACAGGGGGTATATCTTATTTTCTGTGACTCATTTTCAGGACATTCACACCCATGCTCCTGAATGTGCTTTATTCTTCCCTGGAGTGCCTTTTCTTATTAACATATTCAATCAGATCTCTGACTGTCCACCAAACTGGTGAAGCCTGAAATTCTCCCGAGTCATAGCTTTGAAAATCCCATTAGGGGCTGAGTCAAAGTCCCTAAAAGATTATGGGGATGCTTTCGGCCTCTGAAGGTGACAGTGTGGAGCTGTGTCCACTCCCTCACCAATGACATCACAGCATTCACTCAACTCAGCTGCATGGTCAGGTAACAGGAAGTAAAATGAGTGTCATTTTTATTGGGATTATCTTCCACCAGCCCCCAAACCTGAGATTTAGGAAACAGGAAACAAAGGAAGGTGGAAGTTTTTGAAGACTTTTTAAAAAGACAAACTGAAACAGTAAAAATTTTCTTGTTCCAATTACTTTATCCTTGAATGATTCTGCCTTTATTAGAAATTTTAAAGAAAAAGAAAAAAACCAACCAAAGAATGCAAATACAACCAAAGAACAAAGACTGACATTTATGATATGCTTTTAGTAACCATAAAGCATATCAATAAAGTAGGAAGTATCCAAAGTTGAAATCTGTACACACACACACACACACACACACACACACACACACACACACACACTTCCTTTCCATATCTAGAAAACACTACCTTGAAGCCTATGTCCTGATCTGGTGGTTAGTAAAATCTTTCTTTCTCCTCTTCTAGAATTTTCCCTGAGCCTTAGATGTGGAGTTGCATTATAGATGTATCAACAGGAGAAAGCCTTCCCCCTTTTAAATTTAATTTTTTATTTTGAATTTATTTATTTATTTAAAATTTATTCGTTTAAAATTTATTTATTATTTATTTATTTATTTATCCATTTATTTATTTATTTATTTATTTCTCTAACAAGACAGGGTTTCTCTGGGTGACCTTGGCTGTCCTGGAACTCACTCTGTAGACCAGACTGGCCTCAAACCACGGAGATCTACCTGCCTCTGCCTCCAGATTGCTGGGATTAAAGGTGTATGCCACCCCCAGCCCCTTTATTTTTTAAAAACCCCAAACAAAACAGCTGGACAATGGTAACCGACCCTTAGGACCTCTCACGCGGGACAGCTCTGCTGATTGATCCCCATCTGAGATTTAGCGTCTTCCATTGATCTCAGGAGCCCTGTCTTCAGCCTCCGTTGTTCAATGAACCTGCTTCCCTTTTGCATCCACGTGTCTGCTGTTTGACTCTGTCTGGGATCCGTTGGTGGGATCTGTGAGACCAGAACTCGGTGTTGGCCTCTGATGCGGACAGCTCCAGTGTTTGCTCACTCTCTGGCCCCTTGCATCAATACCAAGCCCTCCTAAGTCCGTTGGCTAGACTCCAAGGCACTCAAAGAGAACACCCAGTCTCACAAGGAGGGTAAGGGTTCCTGAGGAGCTGAGAGAAATGTTTTTTTGGTTTTCTTCAGTGGTGTGGCTGCCCAAGGTTGCTCATAGTTTTAAAAGAGACCCCAACCATACTCATTGGTCTTCCAGGTTCATCTTGGATAGAATCCTTTTCTAGGTTTAGGCATTGTTAGTGCCCTATCTCACTTGTCCTCAGAAAAAGTTCACACAAAGCAGTCTTTGTGCATTAAAAAAAATATTGTGATGGAAAATATGGAAAAAATCTTTGTCTAACCTACAACTATAGTCATAGTTATAGTCATGGAAATAAACAATTATGTAAGTTAATTAAAAAATCACTATAAAATATACAATGTGAATATTCAGTTAAGCCCACCCTGTTGCTAATACTCAGAGTTAGTAAGTGTAGTGGTTTGTTTAAGAATGACCTCCATAGGCTCATATACTTGAATACTTAGTCATCAGAGAGTGGCACTATTTGAGAAGGATTAGGAGGTGTGGCCTTGTTGGAGAAAGTTTGTCACTGGGGGTGGGCTTTGGTCTTTCAAAAGCCCATTCCAGGCACAGTCTCTCTCTCTCTCTCTCTCTCTCTCTCTCTCTCTCTCTCTCTCTCTGCCCATGGATCACGTTGTAGCTCTCAGGCACTGCCCCAGTGTCTGCCTGTACACTGCCATGACTCACCCCCCAAGATGATAATGGACTAAACCTCTGAAACTGTAAGCCAGCTCCAATTAAGTGCTTCCTTATGTAAGAGTTGCTGTGGTCTTGATGTCTCTTCACTGCAACAGGCCAGTGAAAGACAGTAATCATCTCAGTCTTTTATTGGCATTTTATGAGATAAGTGGTGATTGATATCAAGAATGTTAGCCAAGGTCGGGCAGTGGTGGCGCACGCCTTTAATCCCAGCACTCAAGAGGCAGAGGCAGGAGGATCTCTGTGAGTTCGAGGCCAGCCTGGACTACAGAGTGAGTTCCAGGAAAGGCGCAAAGCTACACAGAGAAACCCTGTCTCGCAAAACCAAACCAAACCAACCAACCAAACAAACAAAAACAAAACAAAAGAAAACAAAAGAATGTTAGCCAAAGGCAACTTTTGAAACGCTGATGTTTAAGCATGTTTTCTCTATTATGTAACTTTTTGTTATTGAAAATTTTGTTTTAAAATATTTTAAGCCAACATGGTGGCATATAACTGAAATCACAGTATTCATGAGGCAGGGGGATTATCACAAATTTGAGGCCAGCCTTATCTACAAAGCAAGTTCCAGACCTACTCCCCAAAATAGATTCTAATTAAAAAACACAACACAGGGGCCAGAGCAATGGCTCAGAGGTTAAGAGCACTGGCTGCTCTTCCTAAGGACCCCCATCTGATTTCTTTTTGTTTTGTTTTGTTTTTTTTTAGTTTTGTTTGTTTTTTGCTTTTTCGAGACAGGGTTTCTCTGTGTAGCTTTGCGCCTTTCCTGGAACTCACTCTCTAGTCCAGGCTGGCCTTGAACTCACAGAGATCCTCTTGCCCTCTGCCTCCCGAGTGCTGGGATTAAAGGCGTGTGCCACCGCCCGCCCGGCCCCATCTGATTTCTATCACCTGCATGGAGGCTAACAACTGTCTGTAACTCTGGTTCCAAAGGATCTGACATCCCTTTCTGGCTTCCATGGTGCGCAGACATACATGCAAGCAAAACACTGAAACACTTAAAATAAAACTTAAAAATATATAGAAAAAGACCCATACATTTTGTTAGGGAGGAAATCCAATCTCCCCCTAATACTTATACATTTGTAGTAGGGACAAACCTCTGGCACAGATGACGGATTAGCAAGAAGAAAGCATGTTAATTCAGTACACTCTCAAAAAAACCCCAGACGCATCCTTAGCAGTGACTTAGAATGCTGGCTTATGGACCATCTTCAGTAAGGAACAGTCAATTTATAGAGAAATGATAAGAAAAAGAAAGCAGGATCCAAAGGTGGGAACTGGAAGGTGAGTGTATATGGGAGGAAATAATGAAGTGAGGCTTGTTTGCAGGTTCCTTTGTGCTCTGTGACTTTTCCTGGGGAAACATGACTAG
>CABHPH010150318.1:412-41458 GCA_902168325.1 Peromyscus nudipes
ATATGTACACCATCTATATATCACATATGTACACCATCTATATGTCACATATGTACACCATCTATATATCATAAATGTACACCATCATCTATATATCATTTATGTACACCATCTATATATCATTTATGTACACCATCTATCCATCCACCCATCCTTTACCTTCACCTATCCAACAACTATCCACTATATGACCTCTGTAGTTGAAGCCTTTCCCTTTCAAGACAGTGAGAAGAAAGTGCATTTAACTAAAAACTAGAAAAACTATTGGGTTCACTTCCGCCCTAACTCACTACTTCCTTCTGGAAGAGCTCATTCCCTTCCTAGGCCCTCCTCCCCCTCCACACAATGAGAAGGCTGGGCCTCCCCTCTAAGAGTCTCAGCAGGGAACTGACTGGAGAGCTGAGCAGAAACCCAGGTCCTTCTGACTAGGGAACTTTCCTTAATGTTTTTTTTTTTTTTCACTAGATTCTCCATAAGAACTGCAGTATGGGCTCAGAGCTGTTCTGGCTCACAGAAAGGGTGTGGGGAAACTGAGGAAAGGCCACTCAAGATCTCCACTCCCATGACTTGACCCAGAGACTGGAAACAACAGGGCATGCCTCCCTGGCGGGAGACAGTGGACATGAAGCTAGAAAGGGGAGGAAGATGGCCAAGGTGGCAAAAGAGTCTGAGTCATTTGTGGAGACAAAGAGCCATCGCTTCTTTTAAAAGGTTTAAGAATAGCCCCCGAGAGGACATAGCAAGGAGCTGCACTGGTGAACTAGAACGTAACTGTCTTTAGGGACAGAATCTCCCCCCCCCCCCCCCCTCTCTCTCTCTCTCTCTCACACACACACACACACACACACACACACACACACACACACACACACACACTGAAAGAATTACTAAGCAAAACAAAAGGTCAATGTCACCAATCCACCCCTTTTCTGAAGACAGCAAGAGATAAGATTTTATCAAAAACGGAAAAACGGAACTGGGATTGAACCGCAGCACCTTTGGGGAGTAAAGTAGTCTTTCAGCTCCTATGAAGGCAGCACCCACGGGTGAGAGGCCCTGGTAGTCAGCTGTTCACAATGCCAGTCACCTCTGGCCCTTCTTAGTGCTCAGGACCAGGGCTCACCTAGGTGAGAGCGCAGTGAATGTCACTGGACGCTGTAAAGGTGCTGACCTTGGACTTGAGGTGGTTCTCCACACTGAGCAGGGCTTGAAATGCTGGAGAGCCTCTTCCAAATGTGGAATTTTCCATTGAGAAATGCTAGGATTTGGACTCAGATGGCGGTACAAATAAAAGAATATGCAGTCACAGCGTGGAACCTATTTACAACTTGATTTCTGATCAAAAATTCTTTTTCAATTACTTCCTTTTGTAACCATAGGAATATTAAAATAAAACATAAATGTGTATGATGAGTGTTGCGTGATGGTTGTTCAGACATATACATGCATATGCTGGACTTGATCAAAGAAGGGAAAGTCTCACACAACCACATGTCTGGGGAAATTCTATACAAACTAGAAAAGGGCGGCAGTCAACATCTTTCATTTCAAACGTCTCGAGGTTCCTTTTAAAAGAAGTTGCTTATGCCTGTCAATTATCTTTTATATCTTCCTTTATTCCCATTTATATTAAGTACAAGCTAAAATAACT
Source organism: Peromyscus nudipes (assembly GCA_902168325.1). Taxonomy (NCBI): domain Eukaryota; kingdom Metazoa; phylum Chordata; class Mammalia; order Rodentia; family Cricetidae; genus Peromyscus; species Peromyscus nudipes. The sequence goes on from CABHPH010150318.1 coordinate 2,064, forward strand.
AATAAAAATATTTTAACTATAAGTCATTGTGAAAAGATATAATACATTGAACAGTGTCCACAGATGACATCAACTGGGAAACCAAACCTCTAATGGAAAGAAAATCAAGGAAGCAGAAAAATGAGTCAAAGTTTGGCCATAAAATATTTTATGTCCACAGGAAAAGGCTAAGGGCCTCAAAGTCTTACACTCACAGCAACACTGATAGAGCGCTGGAATTAACACACGTGTGCAAACTGTCCAGCATGGTGGTGGCAGCAGTGTGCAGGGTGGAATTAACACACGTGTGCAAACTGTCCAGCAGGGTGGCGGCAGCAGTGTGCAGGGTGGAATTGACACACGTGTGCAAACTGTCTAGCATGGTGGCGGCAGCAGTGTGCGGGGTGGAATTGACACACGTGTGCAAACTGTCCAGCATGGTGGTGGCAGCAGTGTGCAGGGCTTCCCACATCAACTAATAATCACAGTGACCCTCCACAGCCGTGCCCAGAGACCCATGTGTCCAGTGATTGTGGGAACCCACAGAGACTCCATAGTGTGCCCTTATTTCATCTTGACCCAAGGTCAGAGAGTCTGAGCTTGCTTTGCCCCCCCCCAAGGCTGCACAATAGGATGTTTTGGCCAAAGGTGTGGTTACCGGGTGTCTTATCCTTCAAGGCCTAATTACAAGATATTTTGCCATAAGGTGTGGCTACTAGATGTTTTGTTTGTACTTGGGACCATTGTGTCCTTGAGAGGGAGAGGTCTTTTGCCTCTTCCCTTCCTGGTGTATAAAAAGCCTGTGAGAAAAAAACTTGGGGCGACTGTGGTATTGACCCAGAGCCCTCCCGATGCTATTCTGTATCTCTGTCTTTTTTCTTTTATGTCTACGTCTCTATTTTTCATATCTATTATTTCTTAATCCTCACTCCTCCCTTCAAGGACTGTTCGATAGTCAGACGGGGCCCAGAAAGTGTTTCTAGTTCCTGTCAAGTTAACAATCAAACACTCTCCATTAAGACTTCTTTGCTGAAAACTGCTGGGTCCAGTGCAAAATGAAAAGACAGGGTCCCCGGTTCAAAAATTATTACTGAACGTTTCATTATAGGTTGTGGCACATTGGTAGAGGCTTGCCTCGCATACATGAGACCCTGGCTTCTGTCTCCAGTAACACACAGCAGGGGTGGGGGATGTGGGGGGTGTGGGTATTAAAATGGCACCTGGCACTAGCCAGATAATCTGCCCAAGGTCTATATTTTGCCTCTATCCAGAAGCAAATGGCACTGAGGGACCATGGGCTGTCTATGGACTTCAGCTACGAATCAAGACTCAGTTAGCCAATCAACAAACCCAGTAGCTCAGTCAGGTTAATAATGATAGACCATCCCAGGACACTATGGTGGGAGCTGGACACTGACACAGGAGACACAAGAGACATGGAACCCTAATCTGCAGAACCTGGGGCTAAATGACAAGGGGCGTTCTGCAGATGAGGTCAAGGTTGTGGGTACAAGATGGAGAGAGAAGCCCACACCATGCCATGCCTGTGGGCTAATTCTTCACAAGAGTGCTCAGGAGGGTTGGCTGTGGGCAGACAGACTGCAGAGCTGTTGGTGCTAAGGCTGGAGAGGGGCTGTGAGCCAAGGGATACAGGAGCCTCTAATAGCTACAGGAGGCCAAGAGACAGACTCTTCCAAGAGTGCCACCAAAAGAGTGCAGCGGCCATACACCTGAATCACAGCCTGAGAAAAACCCCTTCTACCCTGGACTTGTAGAACTGGACTACGTGTTTCTGTTGTTTTCAGTCAAAAATTTGCAATAAGCAATAGAAAATATATATACTTAGTTTAGCAGTAACCACAAAGGTCAAAATTATGTCCAGCATAATTATTCCACCGAGTCCACTACATGAATGCCCCTGTCGTAGTGTTGAGGTTAGGGCTAAAAGGTCCTTGTAATGTGGTAACATCAGAGGAACTGCCCAGGGGGCACAGGAACTTAGCCCACACACAAACATGCTCCTATAGACATATAAAATGGTGATCCTTATGTAAACATGCCCACACATGCTTGTGTAGATATGTAGACATGGTATGGGGTATGTTGTTCCTAAGAAATGAGTTTGTGGGGGGTGAGCCTGAGAAAAGTACCATTTCTAGACACAGTCATGTTTGTACACATAAACCAGAGAGATAGGTGCATAGGCTCTGCGTGTTTTTATCATAAATGGAACCATTCCACCGTGCATCTTTGAGCATACAATCCAGTACACTAAAAGCCTCAAGCTCAGGTCCTTATCAACTACACAGCTGATTAAATATTGTGAAATTCACCCTATCTAGTCCCGAAATGTTCCCATCATCCCAAACAGGAACTGTTCCCCTTTCACAGTGACTCCTCCTCCCCAGCCCTAGTCCCTTGCTCCAGTCCATGCTTGGACACTTGGGATAAGTAGAATCAAACAACGTGCATCCTTTGTGGATGGCTTGTTTCACTTAGCAGATTGTCCTCAAGGGTCACCCCATTGGTCACAGGTGTGGGGCTTCACTTGATTACAGCTCAGTAGACCCCATGGGCTAACCTAGTCGGTCATCCTTTGGTGAACATCTGTGCTGTTTCCACCTTTGGGCTTTTGTGAATACTATCACTGTGAGTCTTTGTTTATGAGAACCTAACCGGGCCTCATGTTTTAATGTCGGGACTACAGGGGTTCGCTGATGTAGAGAAGAAAATGAAAAGGGGTTTTCCAAAGTCTCCCTCCAGGCTCTCTGGACCTGATAAAGATGCACCTGCCTCCCTGGGTGGGTGTGGAGAGTATAGAACAAGAAAGAGCTGGCTGGGGCCATGATAAGTTCCAAGCTCCGGCCTATGCTATAAGGATTAACTTCCTAGCACAGTCAAGAGAGTGAAAGCTGGCCATTGGGTCTTGGAGACTGCAGAAGCCAGCTGGCCTGGAGCACCAATCTGCTTCTGCAGGCCTCTGCTTGCTATGTTTTGATAAGAAAAGCACAATCTCTACTGGGCAAGGGGACAGATCTGCACCACCCCAGTTCTGAGACTGCTACAGACTCATGCCCTCACCCTGCCCTGAGCTGTCGTGATGAGGCTCAAGCCACAGGCAGGGGGCCTGGTACCAGATGGGCATTAATCTTTTTTTCTAGTCTGAATGACTTTTTAAACAGAATAAAACTCTGGTGGTGAACAGCAGGCATTGCTTGGAAAAGGGGGAGGGGATGCCGCTTGCATCTGGAGGGGTCCCCCTGTTCAGCAGTGCCGTAGAATCTCCCAGGAAATAATGCTCCACATTTTCCTTAGAGATAGAGCTCTGCAGCCCCCCAGCCCTGATCCCTTGTTCGCCCACCCACCCCCGGGAGGTGGAGGGGGGGCGCTTGGTAATCCTGCCAGCATAGGGAGGGTCTTTGAGATGCTTCAGGATCTCCCAGAGCATGGGGCATTGTAGAGACGATGGGGGTGGGAGTGGGTGGCACCTGGGGAATGACCGAGGGGTACAGTGGCTAGTTGAGGTTGCAAAGTGGTGGCAGGGAGGCTGAGATGTGGGGGTGGGAAGGAGGACGCGAAGCAGCCAGTCGGCCCTGCTCTCAGGCAGCCGGCCCTCGCGAGCCCCTCAAGGTCCCCCTGCGCCCCCCGCCCGGCCTGAGGCTGCTGCCGTCAGAGCCGCCTGCGTCAATGCCGCCTGGTGACACACACAGCTTTTTTTTCCTCCTGTTCCTTTTTCTCAATGAGAGGAGCCTAATGGGATTTTTATTATCAGACTCATAAATCAAACTGTTAGGCCGTCATGCCTGGCACGTGGACAACACCTCCGCCTCCATCCACCCACCACCCACCCCCGCAATCCAGGGAAAGGGGAGGGGGGACCAAAGGCGCCTTTCTCTCTACAGGGGAAAAAAAAAACTTTAAATATTTTATCTTTATATTTTGAGAACTGCAATTCTGCACGGAGTGTGCTTGGTGCTGCAGCTAGTGCCGGCAAGAGGGCTGCGGAGCCATTTCTCCTGCGTAGTGGAGATGGTTTTGTAGGAAGCTGGATACGCATGCAGGTTCTCTGCGGCAAGAAGAGTGGGCAATGGGGTTTGCAGGCAAGTGGGTGTGGGGAGGTCAGACAGAACTGTTGACCTTGGACTCTGCTGGAGCACAAATGAATTACAAGCAATGCTGGTGACCAGCCTGCTCAAGCTTCTCCTACCCTGGTGCCCGGTGTTACCCAAACAAGACTCCAGCTATGCATGCAATTCAAGGAGCTGCAGCAGCAGCAGCAAAAGCAATCTAGAAAGAGCTCTAGGGTTCCTGAACGGCTTACAGTGGGATGGATGTGGACTTGCATGCAGATCTCCAACAAGATAAATTCACTCTGGTGTATCTAATCGTGGCTGGCTACCACAAACTGAAGTGGTTTGCCTTTGCTACCCTGGGAGATGAGAAGTCCACACTCACAGTGCCTTCCTTTTTTCTCCAGACCCAACCAGAGGGGAAACCCAGGAGCTAGATAGTGGGGTGAGGACTTTCTAGGGGTCAGGATGCAGTAGAAGTAGAAAACACATTGCATCCATGGGAGCCAGCCCTAGGAGCAGCCACAGGACCTAGGAGATGGCCGAAATTATTCACACAGGCCTGTGCAAGCTGGGTATCTGGGCTCCATGAGCTCTGCTGAGGCTACCGGCTGCCTGATTGAGGTCTGTCCTGAAGCTAGCATGCCAGAACTTCACAGTACATAAGCCAAAGCTCATCACTTACAACTGAGGGGAGGGGGGAGATGCACTCAGAGCACTAACTTCAGATCAAGCAGCTGCAAAGAGCTTGCCCTGACTATTCATAAATCCATAGTAATTCTAATTCCCCTTCTCCAATCCCCAAATTTACTCGAAGACCATAGATAACACCCAGGGGGAGAGGAGGGCTGCTCTTTGGACTTCCATACCTTTTTCTTCTTGGTTCTCTGGGAGAGTTAAAAACAGCTGAGGCTGGAGGTGAATCCCAGATTCTAAGACCACAGTGGTGCCCAGCACCCCTAGGTTCCACACACTCACTATGTTGGGTCCTATGGTTTCCAACCCTCATCTTCCCATTACATCTTTGCAGCAGAGTAAGCTGTCTGCGTCTCTTCATAGGAGCTAACAAGTCAGGGATTGCCAGCGAAGGAAAGCAAGTTAGGAGGTAACCACATAGCTGCCCACAGCTCCCTGACTTCTCTCTCCAGCAAGGGTGGAGATTCAGTGCTGCCAGAGAGGGACTGGGGCAAGGTGACCAGTGAAAGAAGAGCTAAGGATGACATCTTCACTCAGCATCATCAGGATGTGACCCATAAATGCTGCTGATGGCTTAGTTTATATTGAATGTGGCATGTGGCAATTTGAGTGCACAATGAAGAAGAAATGGGCATGAGGCCTTAGCCTTAAGACAGCTTCAGAAATAGCCACCATCCTTCATGTTCCTCCCAGCCCACCTCCTGTCATGAGTAAGTGCTCAGCAGAGATTAGATGTCACAAATATACTGGAGTTTACTAAACTGTTGGATGATGGACTTTGGTGGATAGTTTTTCAATAGAAAATTAAGGAAGCTGGGTTAGAAATACTACCAGAAAATTATTAGGCCCTTTTTTAGCATTCAAAAAATGGGTAAAATGGTGCATTTTGGAAATATCTGCAGATGGAGTCGTAAGTAGATGTCAGTGGAGAGACGGGGAACCAGAAGCTGTCTTGAGGAAGGAGGTGGGTCAGGTCTCTGGTAGAGGACTGAGTCCAGCCACTGACATTCACCAAGGACACGACAGGGTGGGTTGTGCCTGTCATCCACTGACCCCGCCCCTGTGCTCACGAACACTTGCGTCATTGCTGCGGCCTGGCTCCTTGCCCTGAGCTGAGCGCCTGGGTGCTGAAGAGCGAGACCGGGAAGCAAGCGTGAGCTTAGTGCTGAAGCGCCGCCTGGCATTAGATCAGGCAGCCACCCCTCTTCTGGAGTCAGGTCGCCCTGCTGTGGCAGAGGAATGAGGGAGGGAGCTCAGGCCAGGCTGCCCGCGCATGGCAAATTGTGAGACTTGTTAAATGAACCTCTACCTTCCCTTGTCCCTCCAGGAACACTGCTCACAAACATACAGTAATCTCGCACGAGGACTGAGAACTAGAAAACGTTCTGCCTGTATTTTATTCTCAAATAAAATACCCTTGTGTCTTCCCTGTACTTCAACATTCCAGCATCCTGGGTGTGTGTAGTGGAGGAAGGGCACCCGGCAGCCAAAGATGTAAGGTCTGCACCGGGAAAGTCTCCCAGCTCTGCTGAGGCTGGCTTCCCAGCAGCCTCATTCCGCTGCAACAGATCACCTCCCCTGCATGCGTCCTACCCTCCTCCCTGGCTGCACATTACTGTCTAAGAAGAGCCTCAGCCCTCAACGGCACTAACTAGATGGTCTTGGGTTTTAATTTTATAAATCGAGAGAAAGGAATAGAAAGTTTAAAGTAAAGGTTTAAAATAGCTCCAAACTCAGGGCAACCAGTGTCTTTCTTCGGACTCCTTCTTTGGACACCAGACAGGTACATGGAGTGCAGACATGCATGCAGGTAAAACATTCATAAACATAAAATAATTTTTAAAGATTTTTGAGGCCTGAATTTTACAACATGACTCCTCACATTTTTTTTCTCTTGATGATTTTTGAGGGCCTCATCACTTAGCTTTGAATATGTCTGCTTTCTAAATTGTCTTGTGTAAAAATAAGAGTTAAGAATTATGCACAAAAATACCTGCAAATGAACCTTGATTAATATAGATACAGTCATTCCATGTTGGGAGGAGTAAGCCTTTGAAATGTTGTCTGCCAGGAATGTCTCTCCATGGACACATTCCAGACTTCTAAAGGAGATCACAGACCTTGTAGACACGAGCACAGATCCTACTTTGAGAACGTGTCCATGGGCCTTGATTGGTATCCCATGATTGGTGTTTCTGAATGAATAGGGCCAGGAGACATGTCTTGACACACCAAGGCGGTTCCTGGAGGCGACTGCGACAGAGGAGAAGCCCATTGGAAGGAAAGTCAGGTAAGTCCTGGGCTTCCATCTCAGAACATACTGGCACATGATGTGAACACATGCTGGGACAATCTGCTAAGGCCATGTTGTGGTTGGAATGTCCCCATCAAAGGCTCCTGTGTCTGAACACTTGGTCCCCAGCTGGTGGGGCTGTTTGAGAAGGTAGTAAAACCCCTAGTGAGTGGAGCCTCGCTGACGGAAGTGAGTCCTGGAGAGCGGGACTTGAGATTTGATAGTCTGGTTCCATGTTCCATTTGTTCACTTGCTGCTTCCAGAGCGTGGACACAATGTGACCAGTCACCTGTTGGTCATGCTGCCAGGCCTTTCCTAACAGGATGGAACATAGCCCCTCAAACCTTAAGCCAGAATAAACTCTTCCTGCCTTAAAGTTGGAGACCAGACAATTAAGGACATGGGGAAATGACATGCTATAAAAGGCTCTGTGCTTTGGGGGACAAACAAACACAGTAGGAGGCGATGGGATGAGTTAAGAAGGGTCGGCTTTGTGGAGCTGATGGCGTTAGAGTGGACTTGGGCAAGAGCATGCCTAGCATGTCTGAAGCAGGAGGAAAAAATGAATAGCAAAGACCAGCACACACGGCAGTGGAAAACCCTGGAGGTCCTGCTAGCAATCCTGCTTTGGCTCTGAGCAAGATGGAGAGACAGCAATGTCTCTATTGCTGGGAAGAAGGGCTCAATGTGAGATGCCTCTTAGAAGGATCTCTCCAGTTACAGGGTTGGAAAGGCTCTGGAGGAGGCCATGGTGAGAGGCAGGGGATCGGGGAGGAGATTGTGCCGGGAACGCAAAGGAAAGAGGAGTCTGCTCAGGCAGTGAGGTTGACAGGAAAAATGCAACGACATATTCCAAGCAGACCATGGAGAGGCTGCTAACTGGTCCCCCCAGATCATCTAGGTTCAAACATTTTAACTGAACAGCACCACACTGGGCTTGAGAAGAGCCCAAAAATGAGTCCTGGAATTGAAAGATGCCATAAGCCAAAGAAAAAGGACAGTAGACAAGTCTAAAGGCAACACACAGACCAAGCTGATAAAAGACAGCTGTGCACAGCCATGCAGAACGCAACCCAAAGGCAGAACAGGGATGACCGGAAGCGGTTCGCATGACTTAAAGCCCCTGACAGACGGGAATAACCAAGTGGGGACAGAAGCAGTAACTGAAGAGAAACGGCTGATCATTTCTCGGAACGGATCAAAGAAATCAATCTGCAGACTCTGGAAGCTTGGTGGGTCTCAAACAGGATAAATATAGAGAGGCTCTAAACAATCAGAGAAAGAAAAAACAGCCAGGAATAGAGCAAGAAGAGGGATGGACTGAGAGCTGGGCTCTCAGTACCCAAGAAGGGAGGACTACGGGCTGAGGAGTCTCATCAGCGAAAGGGACTGAGAGGAGACAGTGGCTGTGCTTCTTCCACAGGGCAGGAAACAACTTGAGAAAGAATGTCACACCTTGTGGCACCAAACGAGCAGCTGTTATTCCACTAGACTCAAGGAGGCAAGGGCAATCCCTAATACCACACCCTCAGCATTGCTCCAGAAGGTGAGCGATGGACAGGCATTGCAGTGAACGCCCAAGGAAAGACACTGTTCATAAACAGATAAACATACAAGTAAATAAATAAAAGTTAAAGCAATATCCCTAATTGCATAGCCCAGCGGTTTCACTGCTAGATAAATAAAAACATATCTTCACAAAGATTGATGTGTTCACGTTAATGGGTTAGTTAACAAAACCAAAACCAAACCAGAGAGTATGTTTTCAAATGTTTATCAGCTACCACATGATAACAAAAGACTGTGGTATGTCCATTCGTGGAATCTTACTGAGCGAATGAAGTAAAATGCACACACACTCCGCTGATGTGCAAAGCCAAATGAGTGAACATCAAAAACAACATGTTAACTGGTCGACTATTAAGAGAAAGGGTTGTTTGTTACATGGACATTAGACCACAACAGAAAGAGAGCCAACAGTTTTCCAGACTCCAGGGACTGACAAGGCTTGACGGCGGAGAGGTGCGAGGAGGGCACACTGCTGTGGAATTTTACCGAAATGTTTTAAACCTGTGTACTTTTGACACATGAATTTTAGGACTTGTAAATTATTCCACAATAAAGCTACTTTAAAAAAGTACTTTCATAAAGAAATCTTCAAAGTAGGAAGGCTTCCCTGGGGAAATCCATCTAATATTTAGGGGACAACATCGAGCCAATTGCCCATAATCTTCTTTTCACATAATACAGAAGACTGGAGAGTACTCACGTGATGCGGAGCTTCTTCGTTTGCTTCCTGTTGATGTGACCAAAGACCAAGACCCAGAAGCAAGCTGGGGAGGAAAGGGTTTCCAGCGGACACCTTACAACTCTGAGATCACAGTCTGGCTAGCACACGCCTTTAATCCTAGCATTCCAGAGGCAGAAATCCATGTGTTCAAGGATACACCCAAGCATGGTGATTCATGCCTTTAATCCCAGAAAGCAAGCCTTCAATCCCAGGGAGTGGTGGTAGAAAGCAAAAAGGTATATAAGGCGTGAGGACCAGAAACTCAAGACATTTGGCCTGGAGAAGCATTTGGCTGGTGAAGCATTCAGACTTTGGAGCACAGTTCAGCTGAGAGCCATTTGGATATGAAGACACAGAGGCTTCCAGTCTGAGAAAAACAAGATCAGCTGAGAAGTTGGCGAGGTGAGGTTAGCTGTGGCTGTTTCTGTCTCTGACCTTCCAGTGTTCACCCCAATAACTGGCCTCAGGTTTGATTTTATTAATAAGAACTTTTAAGATTCATGCTACAGTCTGGCATGGAAGGAAGTCAGCAGGGGAGCTGAAGCAGGCCCTTCGGAGCAATAGAGGAACTCCGCTCCATGGCTTGCCCCATGGCTTGCTCACTCTCTTACACAGATCAGGTCCATCTGGCCAGGGGTGGCAACACCCACAGTAGGCTGGGCCCTCCCACATCAGTCATTAATCAAGAAAATTCAAAAGTTGGGTAGTGGCGCACACCTTTAATTCCAGCACTTGGGAGGCAGAGGCAGGCGGACCTCTGTGAGTTGGAGGCCAGCCCGGTCTACAGAGCAAGTTCCAGGACTACACAGAGAAACCCTGTCTTGAAAAAAAAAAAAAAAGAGACAGACTCCTCCTCTCTCTTTTGCTCTCTAGTCACTCTCTTCTGTCTCCCCCCACCCCAATAAAGCTCTGATACTGGGGGGGGAAAAAGAAAAGAAAGAAAAGAAAAGAAAATTCCCCCAGACTTGCCTACAGGCCAGTCCTACAGAGGCCAATCTTCAATGGAGGTTCCTCTTCCCAGCACACAGCCACTCTTCTCCTCTCCAAGGGGAATGGAGAGGAGAAATACATTACAAACATACCAAGCTATCTTCTCACTTATAATTATCTGAAAGTTAGAACTAATCCACACACACCTGCACCATATCCCACAGAGAATGAGCAAGCTGTGGCTGAGTGTGGAAGACCCAGGATTCAGCCGCCACAAATGGGTACAATCAAACAGCAAAATGTGGACATCTTCTTCAGTCCAGACTGCTGTGTTGCAAAGACCATCGATGGGTGTTTAAACACCAGCCACACCCTTAAACCACCAACAGCTCTGGAGATGAGGTCCAGGGTGTTCTTTGTAGATCAGGTGTCTAATAAGTGCCCGATTCCTGGTTTGCAGGTAGCCCTGCCTACCTGTGTCTCCTCACAGGTAGAGAGCAGAGGGATCCCTTGTTCCCACACACACACCATCTAAAGCACTCCATCCCTAAGGCCTAACCACTCCCAAAGGCCCACCTCCTAATATCACCTCATGAGGGGTAGGCTTCAACATGTGTGATCTCTAGGGAACACAAATATTCGGTCCATAGCAGAATAAACTTCATGAGTATTCTGTGCTGCCACAGAAGTCCAGCCAAGTTAAAAGTGTATGGCTCTGTTTTTCTGAGACCTTAGAAAGAAGCTGCTGAGAAGTGATTGTCCCTGCCTGGAGGGAACTTGGGGGGCCGTGGAAACATTTTCATAACTGGATTATGGTAGCGGTTCCATCGCTGTACACTCTTGTCAGAACTAATCAGAGAGTACACTCGACTGGGCTTCGTTTCTACATACGCAAATTATGCGTAAAGTTAATAAGCCGATTTCTTTTTTAAAGAAGGAAATAAGTGAAGCTAAACAGCCCAAGTTTCCACTCTAGGCATGAGGCCAAATGGCAAATGTTTTGGCCCCTCTGGGATATTTGGGCTTAGTGCGGGAAGCCAGGAGCCAGGGAGGCCTGTCACTGTGCACTTAGAAAGTCTGGAGAAGCCCTCGTAGACTCTTGTGCGTACATTACAGCTACAGCTCAATGGACGTAAGATAGGGGAAGGGTCTGCTTACAGCACACAGCCAGAAACCCAGGGCTGACACAGCCCTCCCCACCTCTCTTCCCTGTGCCTCCCACAGATGGTGGGGGTAAGGAAGGGGCCAACTGACCAAGCTTGTGTAAATGTCACCCCAAGTCCCAGCATCTGTCCCCTCAGACAGAGGGTGGCCACTCAGGCCACTCTTCTTAGAACCTCTTCCAGTTGATGGCTCTAGAGCAATGGCTCTCAACCTCCCTGATGCCGCCACCTTTTAATACAGTTCTTCGTGTTATGGTTACACCAACCATATACTACTTCATTGCTCCTTCATAACCATAAATTGTGCTACTGTTATGAATCGTAATGATATGCAACCCCTGTGAGAGGGTCCTTTGACTCCCACCCCCCAAAGGGGATCACGACCCACAGGTTGAGAACCACTGTTCTAGAGGTTTCAGGTTGGGAAGGCCAAGGCTGTGATGGGACAAAAATCCACACTTCACTGTATCCTACAGCAAAGCAACAAAAATTCCTGGATTGGTTGGACAGCTGGGAGCCAGTGTGGTGAGGCTGCGTTTGTTAAGCCCCTAGTACTGGAGTAATCGTGCCCTAATTTTCCCACTCACGGGTCAGGAGCAAGTTTTGCCCTTTTAGGTTCAGCTCGAAAGCTTGCTGTTCCCCCCTGCCTCGGATACAAAGTAGCCAAGCTGTCTTTCACACACTTCCTACTGGCTGTGCAGAAGTTTGTTTTAATGTCTATTTAGTTAACCGAGCCCACTTTAGAGGACCGTGGAGAGCAGCCAGCCTTTTGGAACCTGAGCTCAGCCTCACAGCCCTGCTCCTCCTGTGTTAAAGCGTGCCCGGGGAGGGGTGGGGTGGGCACGGTGGCCGCAAACTCCCTGCCCCCTGCGCTTCTGTCAGCTCCAGGAACTGGGGCTTCCAAGCTAAGCTGAGCAGCTCAGGAAAATTCCAGCTCTTCCCAAGTGGCTCCTCAAAGACTGTCTTCTAGAGGAATCTGTATGGGAGCAGACTGAAGACTGAAGCCCAGATGGCACCAGGCTAGACCATTCCCACCAGCCCCAGGGAAGCTTGAAGGCAAGACCTCACACCCAGGGACAGCGCTGGCTGGAGGCATCGGGCTGAGGACTTCCTGAGCACTTAGGGTGGGTGTCTAGGAGGCAGCTCTAAGTCCTGATTGTGGTCATCCACAGGTCCTGTGGTCTGGGAGGAGGATCTCCATATCCACAGCTCCTGCTGCCCTGAGCTGAGGACCACGTCCAGAGCAGCCAGTGCTTAGGTTTACTGTGTCACATGGGGACGACACAAAGGTAACTCATGTGTGTTCTTGTCACTTTGTCCTTTCCAACACTCTCCAAATTGTCTTGGGGGAAAGGAAGAGAGCTGCAGCCTATGCAGACAGCAAGCACACAAGGAAACAGCTCAGAGAATGGAGCTCTGGGGTAGGGCAGGGGACCACGCTGACTGCAATCCATACCGAGGTACAGATAAGTCAAATCTCACAGGCTGTTTTGCTCTGAGGTCTTTCCATGTGTGATGAAGAAATTAAGAAGCCGGGCAAAGGAGGTCTCATGAAAATGTTTTTCTGTATTCAGCCTGCTGCATCTGCTGTGAAAAGTATAGTTCAGTGAACACCTTGAACTTTCCAGTGAACTGTTAGAACACTTTGGATGTACAATCATCACCTTTAAATGCAATGTTCTGTGTGAGATAAATTATCCGTTGTTACTACTGCCAGGTTCCAAATAAGCATCATGTGATGTGCCAGGCCACCCTTGAAAGAAAGTCCAAGGCAGGGGTGGGGGATGGGGGGGGCTGAATTAGGCAACAGCTTTATGCACCCTCAGATACCTGTAAAATGTTTGAGCCATGTTTGCTGTGCTTAGCTCACACATAAGAACTCAAAATGCAACTGTGTCTGTCTCCCACAAGCGGACGCCACAAACCTGTCTGAGAATAAGATGCTAAGTGGTTTGACTCTCATCAACGGAGACGCCAAGCTGAACGTGGAAAATTGGTTCAGCTGTTTTCACAGATCTGGTTCCCGGTGGTCAACATTCCAGGGATAGTTGGTCGGCTCCTGTGGGCGCAAGTAAAAGAGCACATCGAAGAGGGCGTGGTGATGTTAACCGTCTGTACAGGTGACGCATCTTTCTCCAGTAGACTATATGCCCTCAGGAAGTCATGGCATCAGGCAGATTCCAACATCTGAGAAGGCTGCTTATGGAAGGGCAATAAAATATAAACTTCAACTACAAAGGATCTGGGGGTGTCATTTCATGGTCCAGTGCTTACTTTGAGGTCCTGGGTTCCATCCCAGCATGACCCCTGAAAAATCAACTAAAAAAGGAGAGTATAAACGACCAAGCTCATAGCTGAGCATGGTGGTACACACCTTTAATCCAGCACTTTAATCTCATAGGCAGGCCTATGAGAACCTAAGATGTAGAGTGGACCCCAGAGCAACCACATAGACACCAAGAAGAAAAAAAAAAAGATTTGATCACTTTGGAATTTACAACTGAACTCAGAGCAGCCAGCCTGGTCTACATTGCAAGTGCCAGGCCACCTCAACTCTCCAGGATCATTTCCATAGCTGCTCTTATACCTAAGACAGAGTCAGCAGCAGCATTTACAAGTGGAAACATCTCCCAAACCGAAATAATCGAAAAGTTTTAATCCTTGCTGGCTGTATGTACTACAGCCATTTGAAGAGCTGGATATTGGAAAATAGTTCTTCCGTGTGTCTGTCTGGATGTGGCTTCCAGGCCTGCCTGCTGCATTCTAGGCTACCTTAGCAGGGGTCTGTCTACACAGAAACACTCTCCACTACTAAGTTCACGGTCCAGTGTCAAAAATCTGTGTCCCCTCTGGACCAAAGGGCACACTTACTCACTATAAATGCTCTAAAGTTCCTAACTCCAGGCTGTTTTCTTGTATTGCAGACAAGTGCAAGTTAAAATGTCCTCTGCCTTGTGGGAATTGGGGGACTAGGCTTCTAGGTACTATTCATGCCATGAGTGACAACCTGTCCATCTCCACCAGTGTCCCCAGAGAATGGCGTGACTTGCACCTTGCAGGGAGGAAAGATCCCAGTCTCTCATGTTTCCTGACTGAATATTGAGCTTTTAGAGCAAACCCCCAGGAAGCATTGAAATTGATGATACTAATGATTAATAGATTTGCCCTTCTCTGTAAAATTTTCTTTATCAGGGCCCTTGTGAGACTGCATGCTGGTTAGCTTGCAAAGAAAAATTAAATTTTTGGATAACAAAACTCTCCTCTTAGGATGGCTACATATGAGATAACAGGGGGAAACCCAGACAGTGCCTGGATACAACAGAAACTCAAAGTTCATTTGCAGAGTTTGGTCTTGAAATGTCACCAAAATCTGTCAAAGATCCAACTGGGAGGAGACTAGATTCCAAGGTGAACTTCAAATTGGAAAACGAAAAAGCTGAACTAAATATAATCCTGATCTCAAAAATGAGACCCAAAGGCCAGTGATTGTTAAAAACAAAAACTAAAAATAAAAATGTATTGGGGAACTAACAACTTATGACAACATAAAACATGTCACAACAGATAAAGAGCAAAATGGGAGCATGGGCCTGCCCAAGTTTCCTCCAGTGTAATAAGATACTAAAATCAGTGTGATATTATTTAAAGGTAGAACTTAGGGTGTGTAGTAGACCCCCAGGCAACCACACACACACACCAAGAGGAAAGCAGCCAAGATTTGAACTCAGAGCAGCCAACAGTGCAAAAACAAATACAGCAAAGAAGCTAGTTGTAACAATAAAGTTGAATTATTTTAATAAAAAAAATAGTCAGTAGAGGGAATTGTCTCTCACGTCACTCATGTGCCCTAAACCAAGAGCTGAGCTGTACTGAAGACAGAGAAAGAAAAGAACAGAGGCCTGACAGATGGACATCTCAAAGCAGACAGCAAAGCAATGGATTGAAACACAAACACACCAGTTGGGTGAGAAGGCTCACACTTTCAATCCCAGCACTCAGAATGCTGAAACAGGAGAGTGGCTATGAATTCCAGGCCCTGGACTACCTACCGAGTTTCAGCCTGGCACAGGCTTCAGTGTGAAACCCTGTCTTGTTGCAGAATATTAATTTAAGATTTGTTACATTGTTTATGCTGTGGAACATTTGTTTAATGATGCAAAGATGTGTTGCATTATTTTATGTTGCAGTTGTTTAACCCTGTGAAGCTGTGATACTTTGCCTGTCTAAAATACCTGATTGGTCTAATAAAAAACTGAACAGCCAATAGCAAGGCAGGAGAAGAGGAGGGGCTGACAGGCAGAGAGAATCAATAGGAGAAAGAGAGAGAAGTGAGAAAAGAAGGGGCCAGCCACCCAGCCAGCCCTGGAGTAATGGAGTAAGAGTGAAAGTAAGATTACAGAAGTAAGAAAAGGTAGATGGCAAAAGGTAGATGGAATAATTTAAGAAAAGCTGGCTAGAAATAAGCCAAGCTAAGGCCAGGCATTTATAAGTAATATGTCTCCATGTGATTAATTTGGGAGCTGGGTGGCAGGCCCCCTAAAAGAGCGAAGAGTAAAAACAACCAACAACACTGTCTTAAAATATACATATAACAATTACAGATTACATATATTATTCTATATAATATATTACATATTATATAGTATAATAATATAGTATAATGTTTAACAATATAATATATATATATAAAATAAAACAAAGTAAAATTCATGTACCACATGAACAATGCTAAGTTCTGCGGCCAGCTCAAGGGGTAGCTGGACCCCCCTGAGTTAAGGCTTCATAAGCCTCCAGATGGCTGAGCTTGGGAAAGCATTTCTCTGGGAGTCCTGTTCAAGCAGAGAAATTTAAATGGATTTTTCAAATGGGTTGGCATTTGTAAACCTTGGAGCCTATGAAGGGTGAGGTCTTTTTGCCCATTGTCCCCCTGAATCTCTGTACATTTACAGCTGCATTGTCACACCGGTGTGCTCTCCACATTATCTGTATCCATACTCCTTTATAGCTTTCTGCTCCTTTTGTTCCGGATTCTCACTATGAACCTGACTAAACACAGCAAGCAACAACTGCACCACAGCCTCCATGTTGTCCTGAAAATTTCCCCACCAAGCTTAGCCCACTGAATTCAGCCTCACTCAGGTTTTCGGGACACAGATAGAACATAGCCAAGTTCTTTGCCAGAAAGTAACACAAATGGTCGCTAGCCCGGTTCCTGATGGAGTCTTTGCTCTCCTCCGAACCCCAGTGGGCAGAGCCTTCACTCACCACAATTATGACCTCAGTCTGGTCTTCCAAATCCCTCCCACCATGGCCCACTGGCCTCTCCTCACATCATCCTGGGAATTTTCTACCCACCTCTCTGACTCAGGTTCCAAAGGTTTACAAAGCTCATGACCGAGTTGTTGCTTTTCACAGCAAACACCCCTCTCTCGGCACCAATTCTCTTCTGTCGTAGCTCCTACCTCAACATTTCTAAAGCCTCCCCACACAGTATCACTAACTGAGGACCCAATGTTCAAACACAGAAGCTTGTGCGGGACAGTTCACGCTCAAACTACCACAGTCAGAAAGTATGTGTCAACCTCACAGAAACAGCACACTTGTGAAAGATAGTACTTGCTGCCTGCTAGCACCAACACACTACTACCCTGGGGGTAAACAGTTCTTATGAGGCTTCAAGTCCATGCTGAGGGTATGAGTCAGGGTAGCCTTGGTTATACTTTGGTGACAAATAGCTCCCAAATCTAAGTGGATTCAAATCACCATTATTTCTTGCTCACACTTTATGTTCATTGTGAATAGGTAGAGAAGGTCTTCATTCAATGTGGTCACTTCAAATCCACACTACCCGGGTCCCCCATCATAGCCAAGGGGGGAATTATGCAGTGTCTTTTCCAGGTCCCTCCCTGCAGGGACCCTTGCTATAGAAAGTCGAATAGTCCAGCCTCAAAGAGGGGGAAAGAATATACTACCAAACAGACCTGAAAGAGAACAGATGGATATTCGTAAGTAAAGTTAACTTTAAATTTTCATACAATAAAAGCATCCGTGTGGCCCTGAACTTTCTAGGGACTCATCCACATTACCAATGTTCACAATGAAATCCTCACTCTTTGAACCTTTGTGATCCAAACATCACCCAGGATCTGACCCAGAATAGAAACGACATTCAATAATTCAGCCCAAAAGAAGATTGGTTATTTATATAATGTAAGAAGAACTGGAAGAGGAAGAGGGTGCAGAATCCAAAGATACCAAATGAAAATGTGACTCTAGAGACCTTAGGTGCTAATACCCCTGGAAATGAGTCCCCTACTTACAGAAGAGGCATCAGGTTCCCTGGAACTGGAGTTATGGGTGGTTGTGAGCCACCATGTGGGTATGGGAACTGAACCAAGGTCCTCTGCAAGGGAATCGAGATGCTCTTAATAGCTGAGCCATCTCTCAGACCATTTTCACTGGCTTACTCTACACTTAATATTGTTTTCTTCTTTCTAAGGCCCCATTTCCTTTACTTTCATAGTGTCTTAGAGTATGGAGCTAGAGAGATGAGTCAGCAGTAAGAATCCATACTGCTCTAACAGAAGAGTTCAGTTCCCAGCACTCACATTGGGTGGCTCACAAGCACATAGAACTCCAGTTCTAGGGAATCCAGTGATTCTGGCCTTTGCCAGCACCTACACTCACATGCACATGTCCACTTGCCACCCAGACACATACACACATGTAATTAAAAATAAAACAAATCTCTAAAAAATAATAATGATATCTTAGAGTAAAAGCTTAGATGATAGACTTAAGACCTTCCTTCTTTTGTGGTATATGCACTAGTCCTAGGTGTTATTCTTTCTAAACATGTTTCTCCTGTCTGTCATAAATATTGGCACCTCATGCTTAGAGTAGTTATTTCTGAACCGCTGTGACAAATGCCTGTGGAAAACAATTGGAAAGGGACAGGTTGATTCTAGTTTGCAGCTTCTAATATCTCAGTCTGTGGTCACTGGCCAGACAGCCTCAAGCAGGACATCATGGCAGTGGGAACCCACGGTAAAAGAGAGCAGCTTGTAGCAGACAGGAAGTAGAGGGAGCAGAAACAGGAAGGGGCGGTGCAAAATCTAACCAGAAAGGACACTCTCAGGAGCCTGCTTCCTCCAACCAGGCCCCAGATCACGGTTCATCACTTCCCAGTGGTCTGTTCAGAGTTTGGGAATCCACCTCTGGATCAAACCATTCACTAAGTCAGAACCTTCACGATCTAATGTTCTCTGGCAATATCCTCACAGACACACATTAGCTTGAGTCTTCCAAAACTCATGAGCATGGCTCAATCTAACCAATTGACAGTCAACCTTAGCTGTCATGATGTTCTTATTTTTGTAAAATTAACATCATTTTCTTTTTCCTTTGCTATTTCTCCTTGATTTATTTTGAATGAAATACCTGCAGATTTTTCTCTGTGTAGATTTCTGTTTCTGGTGCTATTTTTACGCTGTTGTGAAATAGTATAGTGTTATGTATTTAGTCTTCTTCTATTTAGATAGACATTATAGCACCAAATACAGCCTTTCGTATATGTAACTTTAAAGGACTGCATTTTCTGCTCTTTTGGCTGACATGAGCCATAATCCCATCCAGGATACAATCCCTCTCAGACACCGTACCTTCGTGTCTGTGAGCTCAATTTCTACGTTTTTTTTTTCCCCTTTCCTCATCTTCTTTGTGACCGTACTTTGTTCTGCCTTTGTGAACATGTGGCGTATATAATATCCTTTTTAATCTACTTTTTTCTACTTCCACCAGCTTTTTATTTCTAGTTCTTTTTCAATAGATTTTTTTCCTCCTGGTTTGGACTAATAGTCTCTTTGTTGTTTCTGCCCATAACTATGACTGTGTGTGTCCTGAATATCTTACACACTGTACTGCTGCTTTCTGGACTTCGGTGTATTCTTCCAGAGACTGCTAATGTTTTTCAGCCCTCGAGTACAATCGGCCCTGTCTTTCTGTGACTGTCTGGGGCTGTTTAGGTAACCTAGAGCAGCCTCAGTCTAAGGTGATACACAACCACTACTTTCTAAATGCCTTTATGACGATCTGCCCGATGTGTATTGAATGCCAATGAGAAAGTGTTGCTAGTCATGATGTCAGGGACCAGGGGCAATGGCCAACCCCCTCATTGCACTCTTTCTTGTTTTACATTCAATGAGACCAAACACTCATCCCTCTTACCTAATCAAAAATGGAGGTATTCTGCCCTCCTGGAAGCTATCCCAGATCTTCAAAATCATTGCCAACTGCAAGTTCCACAACACATGCAACACTCTAAAACATCTACCAAATGACAAAAATGTGACCTTCTCTAATGGCTCTCAACACACAAGGGCAAATTTAAAAGAAAATAGCCTCTGCTACCTGTGTTCTGCAGCCTCAGGTTGATAATGTACACATGGCCGAGGCATGGTTATGGAGCCCATCACATAGTTACCATAAAAAGTGGGAGTAGTCAAATCAGTTCACTAGACACGCCCCACCTTCAACATCACTGAGCCCACAGACACCATGGCAACCTTCAGTCAGCGTAGTCTCACTCACAAGGCTGCATACATTGCCTCCCAGCATGAATGTTTTCTTTTCTTCTCTCTTGTTTTCAATTTATTTGTCCCTTTAAAAATTATTAGTGGCCAGGCGGTGGTGGCGCACGCCTTTAATCTCAGCACTCGGGAGGCAGAGGCAAGCGGATCTCTGTGAGTTCGAGGCCAGCCTGGGCTACCAAGTGAGCTCCAGGAAAGGCGCAAAGCTACACAGAGAAACCCTGTCTCAAAAAAACCAGAAAAAAAAATAAAAATAAAATAAAATAAATTATTAGTGTACATTCATTGTAAGAAGCCATAGGCTTCAGACCATATTTGGTTCAAGTACAGCATCTTCTTTGTCTGTAGTCATGGCAACACCCTTCCTTGTCCCTCCTTCCTTCCTCGGCCCCATCTCAGATAGTTCCCCATATGTTTTCATGTCAAATGTGTATTGTGCTGTGCGCATACAATTTAGGTTCCATGTATGAAATACAGCACAAGATAGTCATCTTTCTGAGCTTGGCTTATTTTCCTTAACATCAGGTTCCCTGCAGACATAATGTTCTCTTAATGGCTGAATTAATCAACATTGTCTTTACTCACTCATGCACTGATGGACATGTAGACTGGTTCCATGGCTTAGTTATTGTGGATAGTGCAGAACACTTGGAAGAGCTGGTGTCCCTGAGGTGGGATTGGTTGGCCCTGTCGTTTGGGGGCCTGTGTCAGCCCGTCGTGGTGGAAACACATGCTGGAGCGAAGTCACTCATCTTGTGCCCAGAAACAAAAGAGAAGAAGAAAGGCAAGAGTCTGGCAACTCCCTCAGAGTCAGGTCCCTGAGGACCTAAAGACACCCTACTAAGTCTCACAACTTGGATACTCTGTTACCTCCCAATAGCACCCTGGAGACTGACAACTTATCACCTGGATCTTAGGGTAAAGTTAAGAATCCATACTATACACTGCCTGAAATCTGTCCTTCCTGACCTCCATGAAGTTCTGTACATATCTTCTAAAGTTTGTGTGACTGCCAAGTTTTAGTAATCTTGGCATCCCTGGAGAAGCACACACGTATCCAGAACACTGTTCCATCTGATTTTCTAAAATCAGCCCAGACTTCCTGCTTCTAACAACCTAATTGGTCACAACCTAGATATCGGAAATCTGGGCCCATGCTTAGGAAGTTGGCGCCTGCTCTGTGCCTGCCACATGGTAGGCAACAGAGGAAGGCTGTCCTCAGCTATTGTGGATGGTGACAGAGTTTCTCCCAAGCAGTGCAGCCAGAAGCAGAGTGGTAGCCTTGACTCGTCTCTCACAGCCCACATGCGTTCCTCTTCTGCCTCTGCCTGGAGTCCTTCCAATGTGTGACATTTTCAGGTCTGTGTTTTATACACACATGCACATACATACACACACCACATACACACACATACACACACCACACATACCACACATATACACACACACTTATACACACACACACAAAACCACTTCTCTAGTGTGAATCTCCAGATGTCACACAAAATGACTCTTAAAGACTAAGTCAGTTGTGTAGCTCTGACTTCTCTGCTCAATCCCTCTGTGGTGGTTCAAGTGAAAATGGCCTCTCTAAGCTCATATATTTGAATGCTTAGTTCCCAGTTAGTGGAACTGTTTGGGAAGGATTAGGGGGTGTGGCCTTGTTGAAGGAGGTGTGTGTCACTGGAGGTGGGGTTTGAGGTTTCAAAAGCCATATCAGACCCAGTCTGTCTATCTGCCTGTCTCTCCCTCTCCCTCTCCCTCTCCCTCTCCCTCTCCCTCTCCCTCTCTCTCCTCCTCCTCCTCCTCCTCCTCCCCCCGCCCTCAGATCAGGATGTAAGCTCTCAGCTACTTCTCCAGCACTATGCCTCCTGTACCTCCTGCCACAACACTCACCACCATGACGCTCATGACTCACCCTCTGAGACTGTGAGCATGCCCCTAACTAAATACTTTCTTCTAAAAGTTGCCTTGGTCACGGTGCCTCCTCACAGCAATGGAACAGTAAGGAAAACACTCTCTACCGTTCTCCCTTCTACTTAAAGTAAAACACTGACACTTTGTGAGCGAGGAGTCCTGGTAGACTCTCCCAACGACCTCCCCATCACAGTTGAGAAGTTGCTGCTCCGGCAGCCCCAGGCCCCTCAGTGCACGGCTCAACCCCAGGACCTTGCAGCTGCTCACCTCACTGCCTGGCACACTGCTCCCACCACATCTGTGTGGCTCGGTTCCCACCTCCTCAGGGCATTGTTCAGATAACTGTGTCAAGGGAGCCTGTACCTGGATCGCCTGCTGATTCCCGCCTTTCCCCTCCCAAAAGCCTCTCCAACCCCCAGACTCTGCTGTCTGCATAGCATCTCCATCTCAGGCAAAACACCTTACCTGTGTCTGGTTTTTATTTCTGCCTCGCCCACTAGGCCAACTAAAGGATAGGCAATATCATTTCCTCTGTGCACTGACTTTATGCAAGTGTGTGGAACACCACCTCCTGTAGTGGGCAGCCATTCCAGCCTTGATCTGGAAGTTCCAACCCCCACTGACGCTTCAGTAATGGTCACGCCTACAAGGCGGGGCCAAGAGAGGACCCTGAAGACCTGAGATCCTGACGTACCGGCTCTCTTGGTTCCTGGACCCTGGAGGCTGGAGGTAGACTGAGCAGGGTTCTCCAGAGAACACCGCCAGACTGCGCTACACCTTTCCCAGACCCTGTTACCTATCCCTTCACTTGTAAGTTACCCCACAAAATAAACCTCCCTTTTAACTACATGGAGTGGCCATAATAATTTCACCAACACCTGCCATCTCCCATGTGCCCAATAATCGTGAAATCTCTGGCGATGCAGGGACACCCTCTCCCTGAGCTTTCACTGCCTTTCTTCGGGGGCCACTATCGATCTGTAAAATCACCCCGTCCTCACCCACAGGTGGGAAGGTCAAGTTCTTGACCCCTGCCTGAACTCACAGAACCATTTGTTTCCCAGAGCTGTGGATTCAATGATATCACTGCGGCATTCAAATCTGATTTAAGTTTCTGCATCTTCCTGACTTACATAACCAAGGAGAATGGGTTTAGAAGGACACCCTCCCTCCCGGGCTTGCGCTAGCACAGAAGACAGCCTGCATCTGAGAGCGAGGCTGTCAATGGCACTGTGCAAACATCGCCGCACTCGGCGCAGCCTGCACAGTTGGCTGGCCCAGCTGGTCTGCAGCATCCGGGGGCGGCTCATCTTGCTGACGTCAATTGGCAGAGCCCACCTGCTAGAAGCTCACACTCTGCCTGCCTCCTACACACTCTTTTCTTGCATCCAGCCCTGTCATCCAGCCTCTGCTTCTTAGTCCGGTCCTCAGATTGCCTCCAATGTCTTAAAGGACATGTGTGTCCTTTCCAGACTCCTGGGCCATGCTACTCCGAGCCTGTGGCAACACAAGAACAAAAACAGTACGGGAGCTGAGTGGGAACAGCTCAAGCTCACACGACACATTCATTTCTCAAGATAGGTGGATGTTAAAGGTCTCAAGCCAGTTTTATTTTTTATCAGAAAGGAGAATGGAGATTTTGCTCAGGCAGCTGCCAGGAAGCACCAAGCAGTTGACTAAGGACATTATGACAATGGATGGATCAATTCTCTTTGTTTGCATGCTAAGGGCTGTGAATTTGTCCTTTGTTTTTCAGTCTATGTGCAAAGAACCATCATTACCTCAGTTGGACTTACTCAAGGGGACACCTCTGTGCCATGATGCGTGCAAATAAATCCACAGCAATGACATTTCGGTGCACCCCTGGGCGGGAGAACAAAACTAGTACTAATTCACCATGTAGAAAGGAAATGTTTTCCTACAGTAATCACATTTGTGCTAGCATTTACTTTAGACCCAAACCTCTCCCGTTACGTTGTCAATCTGATTCAATTCCTGCAGAAGTGTCGTATCCTGAATCTCAGAAAAAGAAAAGGCAGCCAACCGAGGCAGGGTGAGAAGCCACCTTGGCAGATGAGACTCAGCTCTTCTGGCTCGGGGACACCTCTGTAGGAGCTCCTTTCCCATTCCAGGGAACATCTGCCCACCTCATTGCTCCCTCAATGTCCAGTTCCCCCATTCGTGCTCAGCTTTACCTCATTCAGGGAGTCTCACACAAAAGTACAGAGTGGTTTTTAACTTGGACATGCCGTCTGTACCTTTCCAGGTTTCTTCTGTCCTCTTCCATGTTGGCTGCGGACTGCCCAGGACACACCTCCTCTCTGGGTTTGTAGCCCCATTTTGCACTGAAGTTTTGGGGGCACTTGAACTGGCCCTTCATTTCTTGAGTCTTGTAGCTTCTGTCTCATTTCCCGTTCCTGAATCCTCTCCATAAGATACCCCACCTCGGTCCTTTACTGTGGATCCCTCCCGAAGTCCCATGCTTGGGAAAAGGCTAGCAAGCAGACAGGCCTACACACATGCATGCTGGTGTTTCCCAGATCTTAAGGTGCCCAGCAGCCAGCGTGGCCTCACGGAAACTCCTCCCTCATCTCTCTCCTCATCCACTGCCCCTATGCTCTGTGGACCTGACTCATCTAAACCTTCAGTTTCGGCAGCTCCTTCTCACCCAGATCTTGTCTGTGTGCCATCGTGTGTCCTGTCGGAAAAAGTGTTTGTTGATAAAAGTCTGTCACATTTTCTCATTAATTTCAATGATCGTTTCAGACACGCATTACTATAGAAAGAAAATTTGCCTTAAGGAATAAAACAAAAATCACATTAGTTATCGTGAAACTTGCCCCTCAGTACATGTGATCTTCGTTCATTCACAGACATTTTCTCTGGGTGGAAGGCATTTCTCCAAGGTTGAATAAGTACAGGATCAGACGGGTCCATCAAAATTCAGGCACCGTCGTGGGATAAGGCCATGTGGAGAACAACTCTGATTGAACGCCACAGGGCTTCTAGAGTAGTCTCAGATATTGTAAGAGACTTGTCTGCTTGCCACATTCATTCAAGATAAAAAGCTTTGTTGGATAGTAATTGTGCAGGTTAGATTAAAAATGAAGCAAAGAACACTCCCCCCCCCCACCAAAAAAAAAACCCACCCCTCTGAGATACCGACCTCAGTCCTCTCCCTCGATCCGTTCCCAAGTTCCACAGCTGGATGAAATGTCCTAAGTGTCATACTAAGTGCGCCATCTAACAGCAGCTTACAGATTTTCAAACTTTGAAATTCCAAAGGATCCTGCACCATAACTCCCTAGTCAGGAGCCCAAGTGAGCCTGCCCTGGGCACATTAAAGGAGGGTTCAACAAAGATAAGCAAGGTTGGTCCTGAGGCAGCCAAAACCATGGTGGGACCCCTCAGCACCTTCTTCAAGAGATACTGGCAAAGCGGCAGACGTGTGAGCACCCAGGATGTCAGGGGAAGGAGGAGGAAACCTAAAAAACAGAGAAGGCTGAGATAGCTGACGACGTTCCGCTTCAAAAGCGCAAAACACGGAGTTGAACAGAAGGCATAGCATTAGGAACGCTGGGTCTTTGCAGAGGACCTGGGTTCAATGGCTCACAACCACTTGTCGCTCCAGTTTCAGGGCATCCATCATCCCCTTCTGTCCTCCAGGGGCACCAGGAATGCACATACACACATGCAGGCAAAACACTCACACACAAAATAAAATTTAGGGGAAAAAAGAGACAAAAGGAGACACAATATCTACCTTCAGATGGTTAAAGATCTGTAGCATGAATCTTAAATGGTCTTATTAATAAGATCAAACCTGGAGCTGGGTATTGGGGTGAATGCTGGAAGATCAGAGAGACAGAACAGACCACAGCTAACCTCACCTGGCCAATTCCTCAGCTGATCCTGTTTCCTCAGACTGGAAGCCTCTCAGTCCTCATCTAGAATGAATCTCAGCTGAACTGTTGCTCAAAAGCCTAAAAGCTTAATCAGCTCTAGTTTCTGGTCCTCACTCTTTATATACCTTTCTGCTTTCTGCCATCACTTCCTGGGATTAAAGGTGTGAGTCACCATGCCTAGCTGTTTCCAGTGTGGATTTGAACTCACAGAGATCCGGATGGATCCCTGCCTCCAGAATGCTAGGATTAAAGGCGTGTGCTACCACTGCCTGACCTCTATGTTTAATATTATGGCTGTTCTGTCTCTGACCCCAGATAAGTTTATTGAGGTGCACAACATATCAACCACAAAGATCTTAACGCAATAAAAGGAATGGCTTGACTTAGGCACAAGTTCAGTTGGTACAGTGCTTACTTCTCAAACATGAGGTCCCAAGTTCAGTCCCCTGATTCTATGTAAAAACATAAAATGAAAATGAAAAGTAGGCCTGGGGGCTTGAGTTTGTAATCTCAGCACTGGGAAGACAGAGACAGGAGAATTCCTGGGATCTGGTGGCCAGCCAACCTAACTGTGGTGGTTTGAATAAGAATGGCCCCTGTAAGTTCATGTATTTGATGACTGGTCACCAGATAGTGGAACTGTTTTAAAAGATTACAAAGATTAGGAGGTACGGCCTTGTTGGAGTAGATGTGGCCTTGTTGAAGGAAGTGTGTTGCTGGGGATGGGCTTTCAGAAGCCCATACCAGCCCCGGTATCTGTCTGTCTCTGTCCATCTGTCCGTCTCTGTCCATCTGTCTGTTCTCTCCCCCTCTCTCTCTCTCCCTCTCTCTCTCTCTCTCTGCCTTTGGATCAGATTGTAGCTCTCAGCTCCTGCTCCAGTACCATGCTCCCCGCCATGATGAAAATGGACTGAACCTCTGAAACTGTAAGCAAATCTCCAATTAAACGCTTTCCTTCCTAAGAGTCGCCGTGGCTGTGGTGTCTTTGCACAGAAATACAACAGTGACTAAGACATTAACCCACTTTGCAAGTTCAGTGAAAACTCCTGTCTCAAAACGCCAAGGTGGGGGGTGAAGAGATGGTTCAGGGGTTACGAGCAGTTGCTGGTCTTGCAAAGGATCTGGGTTTCATTCCCAGCACCTACATGGTGGCTCACAGCCAACTCTAACTCCAGAACCAAGGTATATGATGCCCTCTTCTGGCTTCTGTGGGCATCATGCATGCACATGGTACACATACATACATGCAGGAAAACATTGTTACAAAATAAAAAATTTAAACTTTTTAAAAACCAAAGTAGACAGTGCCTAAGGAATGACGCTGAAGGGTGATCTCTGGCCTCCACATATATGTACAGCTGCACATACACCAACACCCTCCACATATATGTGCAGCTGCACATACACCAACACCCTCCACATACATGTGCAGCTGCACATGCACCAACACCCTCCACATATATGTACAGCTGCACACACACCAACACCCTCCACATACATGCACAGCTGCACACGCACCAACACCCTCCACATATATTTACAGCTGCACACGCACCAACACCCTCCACATATATGCACAGCTGCACACGCACCAACCACACAGACACCAAAAACAAAAATAAAAAAGTAATAAACAAATTTTGGCTCCAGTGTTCCCAGGAAGATGCTACCAGCTGGACTCACACTTCCCTGGATCCTAGGAATGTGCCGAGCGTTCCCATTACCTCACTTTTAACCGCAGTACTGAGTAAAATTAACAAGGCAGATGGCTGAGTTTCCGAACATCTGTGGCTCTATCTATTGGATTAGAGCAAGTGACCAGGTGGGGAGAATTTCTCCTCTAGCTCTGATGACTTCAGGTATGTGCACCTGAGAATGTGCTGAATCCCATCATGCCACACTGCAGGATCATGTGATGCTTCACCACACACACACACACACACACACCCCACTGTGGATCTGCTCTGAGTGACCTGGAACAGCACACATGAGCTCTCTGAGTCCGCTTTGGCTGGCATGGGGTTGGTTTTTGCGCCTCTAAAGATTCACCTACAATGCGTGCCCCGGCGGCCGTCGCCACTGACTCTCACTCCATTGCACAGAAACCACAGTCTGTCTATCTGTTCCTGGCTGATGACCATTTGGAATGGTCCCAGCTTTTGCTTATTTTAGGGGAAGCTGCATGAAACCCCTACGCAATCTTCACGCTCGGGTCAGTCTGCTCTTCTCTGTGAACACCCAGGAGTCCGGCTCAGCATTGTCTTTAAGTTTTCCCTAGGGCATTTGGCATGAAAGGCTAACCTCGGGACACCCCTGCTCTTGGCACTCACATTAGTACCCGCCCAAAGCCCTTCTCATGTTTTACTTATTGCCCTGTTTATGTATTTATTTATGAATTCCCTTTCATCCCCGTTCCCCAGCATCCCTTCCCAGCCCTGCAATCTGGCATATCTGTGATGTGTGTCCAGGACTGCTACTTAGCGGGGGATCCAGGACCAAGAGACACTCTTGGGCATTTCGGTAGCCACCAGTACGTAACAACCAGTGTGCCACAGGTGGCTAATGCCATAAACGTCGCTCACCCAGCACGGCGGTTCACTGTATTGCCAGTTTGGCTCAACTACTTGATTTTTTAAAATAAACACCGGCCTGTGTGGGAATGTGTGCTGTCCACTTTTATTTAGCTTCTTTTATATATAACCTGTACGATTAAAACTGATATCATCGGGCATCGCTGGGCATGGTATCACAAGCCTTTAATCCCAGTCCTCCAGAGGCCGAGGCAAGCAGATCTCTGTGAGTTCGTGACCAGCCTGGTCTATGTATCAAGTTTCAGACTAGCCAAGGCTACACAGGAAGACTTTGTCTCAAAAATACAGTGATTAATTAACTAATTAATTGATTAAAATAAAACAGATTTTCCTTTCTGGTTTGGGGCCTTTAGATCAAATGTGGTATTATTCTTAACAGTTTAAAAAGAGTATCCCTGATAAGGTAGATGAGATTAGTTAAAGTCTAAAAAGCAGAAACCTTGGGTTGTTGGGAAGGAAGGAAGGAATCCTACCTCAGTTGAAAGTGTCTGGGCATTCATCATCCATCCATCCATCCATCCATCCATCCATCCATCCATCCATCCATTCTGGTGGCACCTGCCCTGTGTTAGGGAGAAGTCTGAGTGTCACTTTGTCAGAGATGGCCTTGTCCAGGCCCTGCCCCACCAGAGGAATTGCTACACCCTCCACCCTCATCCAGCTGTCTACATCGTCCCCTGTCCCTCCTGTATCTAGGCCTTTCCTCCTCACCTGGAATTCATGAGGAGCCATGGCCTATATATTTCTTTCATCGATGTATTGCTCCGTAGATATTTTTGGTGTGAGCGGATTTTTTGGAGAGGAGTGAAAGAAAACCATGAATAGACCAGACACTGAACCTCTCCTCTGGGTCAGGCGTACATCATCTCATGAGGCATCCTCCCTCCCCCTTGAAAAGGAGATGCAGAAATCTCCAGGGCTGACCAGTGACTCACACAGACAAGTAGTTTGAATCTGAAACTGTCCCTGTGGGACCCAAGACATACACCTCAACAACAACTAATGGGTACTGAGAAGAAGCAAGGAGAGAACCAGGGCCCTGAGAGGAGGCTCACACGCTGCCACAGGACCTGAGGTGGTGCCAGAGTATTTGGTTAAAGACTATTTCCTTTTGAACTATTTTTGGTTTGAGCAGAAATAGTCCAAACTATTTCTGGACTGTACTTTCTGAATGCCGCCGGTCGGCCACGTGGGCACTAGGATTTATATATAAAACCTATATAACAGGAAAGCTGTGAAAAAATTAGGTTAGTTCTTCCTAATTCTTTTCCAAGTTTTAAAAAAATACTTTTTTTTAATGTGTGTGAGTGTTTTGCCTGCACGTATGTCTGTATACCATGTGTGTGTCTTAACGTCTGTGGAGGCCAGAATAGGGCATTGGATCCCCCTAGAACTGGAATTACAAATGGTTGTGAGCCACTGTGTGGGTCCTGGGTCCTGTGGAAGATCAACCATCTCGCCAGCAGCACTGTTCTGAATTTTTAAATGAACACCTTCACTTTTATAATACAAACAGATACACAAAAAAATTAAAATTTAGAAGAGAAGTCAGTCCGTGGTACTTAGGCCAGGGCAGGGATGCTAGCTCAGCTCTAGTGCCTAAGGAAGGGATGCTGTTCTCTTCTGTTCTTGGCTTGCAGCTATAGCATGGATGGAAGGAATCTCTCTCTCCTAAGACTGTGAAGACTCCAATCAGGTCAGAAAGCTCAAGAGTCTCATGGAACTCAAAGGACAGAGTGGGTGATGCAGGAGAGTGCAGGAGAGGTCATGGGGTGATGCAGGAGAGTGCAGGAGAGGTCATGCTTATGATGGGATTTCTGTTGCCCCAGTGATCTATCTTCTCGTACCTTCTGATGTCCTCATTTTCTTTATTTTCTGCCTGTTTCCAGCAGATTCTAGAACCTTCCAGCATCTTAACGAGGCTGAGCTGCTTAACAGGCCCTGCTGACTAATTTTATTGGCTGTTAAAACAGCTTTGGAAAAACTCTGAGTGCTGGAGTCAATGCTGTACAACGCGCCACCTCTCCGCCACTCTGAACGCTTGCCCATACCTATTATGGTTGGGGACTCGCTGGCTGGAGCCCTTTTTGTAGAGGAAATGGGATCTTTGAGAGGCATGACTGTGGGGCTTTTCCATGACTATAGCTATGATATCCACTTAGGACCATAAACGAGCCAGGATCCCGCCAAAACCATTCACGTCACATGACTGACTGGCTACTTTGAAAGCTTTCACATACATTCTCGAGCTGATTTAGAAGTAGAAACTGGCCACTGCCTAAGTGTGATGGCGAATCTTGGTTGTCAGCTTGACTGCATCTGGAATCAACTAAAACCTAAGCTGCCGAGCTCTCCCGCGGGGGATTTTCTTGGTTGGACCCTTTGTAGCTGGAAGATCCACCCTGAATGGGGCAGCACCTTCTGGTGGCAGCCTTGGTGGAAGGACACAGAGGTAGGAAACGGTTCTTTGCCTATTTGCCCTCACTGTCACTGGCAAGTTCATCTATTCTGTTGCTGAGACATTCCTTCACCTGTGTTAGAACCTCTTTCTTGGGGATTCCAACATAACCTGAAGGCCCGCAGCTCTTGAGGAATCTTCTAGGCCTTCAGCTACAGACTGGAACTGCATAGCCATTGTTGGACTACCCAGATCACACACACCCTGGAAACTAATCAAATAACGCCCTCAGCACACATACATATATATGCATACATATACATACATATATATATTCTATCATTTCTATTCCTATAGAAAACCTGACTAATATACTAACACCCATGCCCCTTTCCTAGTTTTTCAAAACTCTGTAGACCAGGCTGGCCTCAAACTCAGAGATCTGCCTGTCTCTGCCTCCCAAGTGCCGGGATTAAAGGTGTAGGCCACATGCCCAGCTAAACCTTCTCTTTAAGGGAGATGAGGTATGCTCTGAGCACAGATGGGCAGTGACCAGGGGCAGAAGCTCTGAGGAGGTGTCCCATTTGGGGAGGTGTCCATTTGGGGAGGTGTCCCATTTGGGGGGGTGTCCCATTTGGGGAGGTGTCCCATTTGGGGAGGTGTCCCATCTGGGGAGGTGTCCCATCTGGGGAGGTGTCCCATTTGGGGAGGTGTCCCATGTCAAGAGCAGCTGCCAAAGACAGCAATGAAGTGTGAGAGTGGCTACATTGCAGGCAATCCAGCGGCTAGCTTTACAATCCCCACACAGCTCCAAGCCCTTGAGGAAAGAGGCGTCAATCACTCCAGACTCATACTAGGTCAAAGACATGCTTCAGAGACCGGACAACCAGTGAGGACAAGGATTCTGGAGCACCTAGACTCATCAGTCCCTTTTCGTTTAACATTGCGAAATGGCTTGATGCTGTCCAAGGCTGCTGCTTTTCTCTTTGAAGGCACAATAGAAATTGATTTCAATCTGTGCCAGACGTGCAATAATAATAAAGTGGGGGCTGTTTGGTAAAACAAAAGGAAATGAAAGCACTCCAAGTCCAAGAAGAACCATGTTCTGGGAGGAAATACATATTCTCACTGCTGCAATTTCTGTGTCTTTTTCTCTCCTTTTTTTTTTTTGTTTTGTTTTGTTTTTTGTTTTTTGTTTTTTAGACAGAGACTCAAAACTACCGAAGGGCTCTCTCCTCTCTGCCCGTGCTGGGATTTCAGGTCTGAATGAATCAGTTTCTTAGCACACAGAATGGGTGATCCAGGTACTGCTTCCCATGCTAGTCTGTGGTAAGACAGAAAAAAAAAAATGTTAAAAACTCCTATTTAGCACGCCTGAAATCTTCGTGACACAAAAGCTTGTTAGAGTGTAGGTCCTGATGGAGCAGGTCTGGGAGACACACAACATTCTAGCCAGCTCGAGGGAGGCCACTTCTGCTGGGAGCATGGTGATCGAGCAGGAATTTCAGCTGTTGAGGGTGGCCAGGGTGATCAGAAAAAGAGAGTGTGTGCTCCTTCACGTAGCCAGATGACAACTGAATCTGCCTGCACTGAGGGGGTGTCGTTGCTATTGTTTGGTTGGGGTGTTTGTCTGTCTGTTAGAAGTAGGGAAAACCCTTAAGCTGGTTCAGTTTGCCTTCACTGTGTTTCCTCACGGTCGGCATCCGACTCATTCCTTCCAGCTTACTCTACTGAATTAGAGATGGCCGAGAAAAGCACTGTGCAGTGTATTTGAATGTTACCGCCTGCATTTTCCAGAATGGGTCTCGGTCCACGCCACTATTCCTTCTAGCGCCTTTGATGGGATCACAAACCTTTATTTTTATTCAGAAAATATGGTAGCCCAGTTAGTTTGGGTGGGCTGCCTAGGGCCCCTGCTGTGGCATGTCCCTGGGGAGCCTGGATTTAGCTGCACATCAACCGTCTTTGTGGTTCACAGTCCCTGAGCACCTGTCCTCTGCCCTCTGAGTTCTCAGGGCATAGAACGGTCAGGATGGAGAATCTTTAGCACTCAGACAAAGGCATTCTAGCCACTTAGGATGAGACTGGGAAGGACCACTTGGGGATGCATCATGACAGACTGCCTGAGGACTGTATCTCCAGTTTATAGAGACATGAAGACTCAGAGATTATCAGTAAGCTACTGGTCAGAGAAAGAGCAGAATTCCAAAGGTCTGTTCTGCTCTAACCCCTGTACATTACACATGGAGGTCATTATTACACAGAGTCCAGCCAGACTGCCTACACAGGTGTATGCATAGCTTGGTAGCATGTGTGTACACCCTGTGGGGCATGTGTGTGTGTGTGTGTGTGTGTGTGTGTGTGTGTGTGTCCAAGAAAGACAGAAGCACCTGGTCACAGAAAATGTTGCACCCCAAGGATACTTGTGCCAGGAAGGTTTCACTCAGTTGGTTTTTTTTGTTAATTCTGAATAAGTGACATCAAGCAGTCTGTTGCTTTTTGCTATCACTGAGCATCATGACTGAGTAATTATAAAGAAAATAAACTTATTTCTCACCAAGTTAGAAGGCAACCTCTGGGGAGGCCCTCTTGCCTGGCCACCCCATGGTGAGGCCATCATCTCAGTGAGAGAATGAAGGGGCCAGGTTCGTCTTCTCTCTGGCGCTTGGTACTTGGCACCGGAACCACCTGGAATCTCTGCTAGGCAACTCCTTCCCCCAGCAAAGCTAACCTGGGGTTAGGTTCTCAGCTCCTGATCTTTGAAGGATGCACTCAAACCATGGCAGTAGCCATATGGGACAATTCATTGACAACACTGGAATGCTTGAGTTTGCTTTTGTAATGTAGGGCACAGGTGCACTATGACCACCAACTTATATGACATGACTTCCAACTTAAACTCAGGCTGCCACCCAGGTCCGTGGGCCCAGACAGAACTCCCTCCATCTGACGTGAATGGTGCTCATTTCTAGTCTTGAAACAAATCCTAATTGTGTTCTCGGTCTGTGTGGGTTTGTGGGTGAAATAAAAACCCTGCTATAAAAAAAAAATCTGCATGTTCAAGCAAACAGTGATTTTTCTTTCTTTGAGTTTGAAAGAATTAAGCCAACGGGTAGGAAGGAAGTACCAACTTTGGAAATTTGATTTGCATTCTGAAGAAAGCCACCTTTGGAAAACATCTTAGGTGTATCCGAGATAGAGCAAATGGTGTAAACACAAACAGACACAAATCAGCAAGGTGGGTTGAACAGAAGGTTCCACGGCTGTGGCTGGCAGAGGAACCTGTTCTCATCGTCTCTCGGAGTTAAGGAGCCCAGGCCACCCAGGCACTCACGTCCAGATTTGCATACTTCTCATTGGACAAATATTTGGAATCAACCTCTCTTATAAAATTACTTGTCATGATAAACACAGGCTTTGAAAATGCTAATAGAGACTGCAGAGATGACTCAATGGTTAAGAGCACTGACTGCTCTTACAGAAGACCCAGGTTCTATTCCCAGTACCCACATGGTTGCTCACAACCCTCTGTAACTCCAGTTCCATGGTATCTGATGCCCTCGTCTGGCCTCTGTGGGCACCAGGCATGCACCTTTCAAGCTGGCTTCTATCCCTACTCTTTCTCTTACATCATCTTGGAATTTTCCAACGTGATTCCACTTTGTCAAATGTCAATTCAGTATCCCTGAGGCTGATGTTCCACTGTTGTTGGTTGTTTTTACTCTTCTGCTCTTTTGGGGGACCCGCCACCTAGCTCCCAAAGAAATCACACACGGAAGCTTATTCTTAATTACAAACGCCCAGCCTTAGCTTGGCTTGTTTCTTGCCAACATTCCTTAACTTAAATTATCCTGGCTACCTTTTCCCGTTCTCTTACCTCTGTAAATCTTACTCTTACTCCAATTGGCTTGCTGTGTAGCTGGGTGGCTGACCCTGGAGTCCTCCTTCTCCTCTCAGATTTCTCCTTCTATGTATTCTCTCTGCCTGCTAGCCCTGCCCATCCTTTCTCCTGCCTCACCACTGGCTGTTCAGCTCTTTATTAGACCATCAGGTACTTTACACAGGCACAGTAACACAGCTTCACAGAGTTAAACAAATGCAACATAAACAAAAGTAACACACCTTAAAATAATAGTCTCCAACACTCCACCCTGGTAATGCTCTCCTCCCTGGAGTGTTCATCTTGGTTGTTTTCTTTAGGGTTCATTCCACATGGAGAGCTTGTCATTCTCCATCTCACAGAGACTCTCCACCTGTGGAGCCCTAAGTAACGTGTGATCCTAAACTGCCTTCTTTTTGAGGGATTTGATGGCCACCTTTAGAACCCAGGTTCCAAATGCCAAGCTCTAGCTCAGAATTTCTTCCAGGCTTCAACCTGACATGAATACTCAGTACTCAACCTCCCCAATGAAGCCCTTGCCCCACCCATGCTCTAGCTGCCCAGATGGAAACAGCACTAGACACAAGCCCATCTCCTCTTAGAGCTTACATCCAATCCCATGAACATCTGGTCCATTGACTCCAGAATGCTGTTAGCTCCCCACCCAGGGCCAACATGCTCTGAAGCAATGTGTAAACAACACAAGAAGGAAGAAATCAAGAATTCTATTGTAAGGAGCTGGAAAGATGGCTCAGTGGTTAAGAATACTGACTGATCTTGCAGAGGACCTGTGTTCAGTTCCCAGCACCCCCATGGCAGCTCACAACCACCTGCAATGCCAGTTCCATGTGACTCAACACCCTTCTCTGGCCTCTGCAAACACCTGCATGTACCTGGTGAACACAAACATAAATTTAAAAATAAGTAGATAAATCTTTCTTTTTTAATAATTGTATTTCAGGATGCCAGAGAAATGGCTGGGTAGAATGCCTAGCACATTTCCCTCCAAACAAAGGACCCAAACAGAGAAAAACAAAAGCTGTTTTGCTGGAGTGTTCATGGAAGAGTCCTGGGGTGCAGTGGGGATGTGGCAGTGATGCCAGGGAGCACAGAAACACACAGTGACCTGACAAATAAGGGCACCAAGCCACTGCCCTTCTGTCTCTCTAGATAACCACGAGCTAGTGTCATAAGAGGAAGCAGGTAGCCACAGCTGTGCCCCACGTCGCATTGGCTTCAGAGCCTACATCTGTGTCCCTTATGGCACGGGCAGCTGAGCACTGGCTACAGGGGCCACATGTGTGTCCCTTATGGCATGGGCAGCTGGAAAATTGGCTACAGAAAAGTCTTTAGCCCTCCCTGCCTGAGCCCAACCTGAGGATCTGCTGAGATAATGCATCCTTTATTTCCTGGAAGAGTCTACTCATACTGTGGCCGTCCCCCCCCCACCCCACCCCCTGTCCTCAGGCTCCCACAGCACAGCCCCATCTTGATGCTCACTCACCAGGGTCCATGAAACAGCCAGCAGTGGCCACAAACAGGTCAGCCAGCACAGCTCTGTGAACTATCCAGATAACCTGCCTACCCTCCCACAGACTTGTGGGCATCTGGGCAGCCCACCTGGAGCAGCTAGATGTAGGGTGTCTCCTGTGAAAGTCAGGTGGCTGTTTCTACTCTCTTGTTGCCCTAGAAAGCAGCCAGGTGGAGCTGCCCACCCTCCTGAAACCCAAAGAAGCATCTGGAATACTGTTCTCAGGAACCTAGAGCCGCCAAAGCTCTGTGGCTACACCAGCTCCCCTGCACAGGCATGCAAGAGCAGCCTTGCACCTATATGACCTGTGGAAACTGGCAGGGATCCTACACCTGCAGCTGAGCACACTCTTCCCAAAGCCACCCATAAACCTGCCCCACCTAAGAAAGCTGCCTCCCAGCCAATGGTGAAGCCCCACAGTCTCAGACATTGCTAATGCCGGAAAAACTGCTACAATGAAGTGTCCAGCTGGAACCAAAAGTCAACCCAACATATCCAACCAACATCCAAGGATGATGCCATTTGCCAGGAGAACACCATTTCTCCCTGTGACATTGGCAACTGATGCACAGGTGTGTAAAGTTCATTGTAGAGACAGAAGAAGAATGGAAGCACAGAAGGTCCTGTAACTCCACAGTGACAGGCCTCAGATGACAGAAACTGGTGAACTCCCTGACAAAGAATTCAAAACAATTAGTGTTAAGAAATGAGAGAGAAAGAGAGAGAGGGGATAACAGAGACCATTAGAGAAGACTCGAACAGGAATCGTGGAGCTGAAGAACTCTACAAATGAAAATTCTACATACTCGTAAGAGCCTTGGGAGGTTTTACATAACCAGCTGGCCAAAAAAAAAAAAAATGAAAGGAAAGATGATTAAGAGCGCCTATGAGAGTTATGGAACACAGTCAAGAGAACGCGCTTCTCAGTGTGTAGCGGCGCCAGAGCAGTGAGACAAGAGACGTGAGTCTGGAGAACAAGGGTGTCTACAAATCAGCAATTGTGTCCATAGAAACCAAAAAGTGATTAGAACGGACCAAAAAGTTTGGGAATACAAAAAAAGTTAAGAATACAAAATCAGCGTACAGATATCAATAGGTTTTTATATACACCAGTAACAAAAGTCCTGAGAAAGACAGGACAGCAATCCCATTCATAATAGTGACAGGAAATATGATACCTAGAAATTAACACAACCCAGGAAGTGAGTGGCCTCTTCCTGAAACCTACCAAACACTGTCAAAAGAAATTGAAGGGGACACAAAGGAATGTCAAAGACACTCTGTGTTAGTAGGTTGAAGAATTAATACTCTTAAAATGTCCTGCATGGCCTATTCTTTTCATGTGTTTGTTGTTCTTTTGAAGTAGGGTCTCTTATAGCTGTCCTGGAGCTCACTGTGTAGTCCAGGCTAGCCCATCATCTGGGAAGCCAACCCCAACATCCAGCCCGTCTTTCTGGGTTGATCACCGTCTTCCAGCCCCGTCAGTCAATCTCATGTTGCTTGTAGGTACATTTTTAGGTACACTTGGTGTTGGACAGCCAAGTAAGGGATTCATCCCTTGAAAAGACTGATTCCGGAGAGAGATTTTAAATATGATCTCAAGACACAGACAACAAATGCACAAGTTGACTCGTGAGATTATACCAAACACAAAAGCTTCTGTACAAGAAAAGATGCAATTCATGGACTAAAATGACATTCGCAGAACCTAAAACCTCTGTAGACTGTCGCTGACTAGGACTTAACACCCAGGGCATTCACAGGCCTCAACAGACAAGGGATCTGATTTTTAAGTGCACATTTTTTAAAGACCAAAGAGCTCCAAGCTTGAGAAGCTTCCTTTGAATTAATTTGTTTGGCCAACCAGTCTCAAGTTCTAGTCGAGACTGAGCTGGGTTCAATCTTAAATCTGAGTTCATCTCAGCGGGCCCTGGGGAACCAGACATTCCCAGACAGTTATGCCTGGTTTCCAATCCTCACTTCATCGCAGCGCGGACCTGACCCTGCAGTCCTTTGCACCTCCTGCAGCGCCTCCAGGCTGGAAACAATCTCCGTCCCCTCACAACGGAGACTTGTCGATTCCAGCTGTGGCCTTCTAGTTCTGCCCTGCTGTTAATGACCCACGATGACACGATGACACGTGCTATCTAGCCTGGCATCTTCCTCCACGCCTTGGACAGGCTTTGCTGTGGCTGCAGCCTCATCGGCAGACCCCGGGGCCTGCAGAGCGGCCTGAGGCGCCCTCTGGCGGCTACTTCCGGAATATCGCTGAGGTACATGGAGCTCAGGCTCCATTTAGAATCCTGTGGACTAAGGTCAGAGACAGCAGACAGACATGCCTCGAGCTGGCCTCGAACTCAAGACAATCCTCCTGCCTCCACCTCCTTGGTTCTGAGCTTACAGGTGTGTACCACCACACTGGCCAGATTTTTAATCTTACCAAAGGCAGGAAACCCCATCCGCACCCCACCCTCCACCCCTCATCACTCCTCCCCCGCCCAGTTCTGAAACACAACCCCCTAGGACAGTCCAATGGGCAGGGAGAGGAAAGGCCTGGGAAGCAGAAATATCCTCTGTGACACCTGATGGAAGGATTGTTCTTCTCACATATCTAATAAGAATCGGTAAGTTTCAGCCGGAGAGTTGGCTCAGTCAGTAAAGTACTTACCATGCATATGGTGACCTGAGTTCAAATCCCCAGAATCAGTACAAAACAACTGAGCGCAGCTGTGTGCATCTGCAGTCCTAACACCAGGGAGAGAGAGTGTGCAGCTGTGTGCATCTGCAGTCCTAACACCAGGGAGAGAGAGTGTGCAGCTGTGTGCATCTGCAGTCCTAACACCAGGGAGACAGAGAGACAGCTGTGTGCATCTGCAGTCCTAACACCAGGGAGATAGAGAGACAGCTGTGTGCATCTGCAGTCCTAACACCAGGGAGATAGAGAGACAGCTGTGTGCATCTGCAGTCCTAACACTAGGGAGATAGAGACCGCCTGTCTGGGGGAATCAATGAGCTCCTCTTTCAGCAAGGGACCCTGTCTAAAAAAGTAAAGTGAGGGTAAAGTAATGATTGAGCTGACATAGATCTCTCTGCATTTATGTGCACACACACGTGTACATACACACACACACATGTACATACACACACACACACACACACACACA
>CABHPH010150320.1:0-48990 GCA_902168325.1 Peromyscus nudipes
CACACACACACACACACACACACACACACACACACAGAGTATGAGAAATGAGTCTATGCTTCACATGTGTGAGATAAGCTCTGCCTCTGAGCTCCACCCCCTCAATAGCCATTCATATTTCTTTCTTATCTTTTTTTTTCCCTGATCTGTATCCCAGGCTGGACTCAAACTTGAGTTCCTCCTGCCTCAGCCTCCCCAAGTGCTAGAATTTCAGCCTCCTGTTGCCACACCCAGCTGTTGCATTTCTTTTCTCTGAAAGTTTTCGTCCTCTCCTCCTCCTCCTCCTCCTCCTCCTCCTCCTCCTCCTTCTCCTCCTCCTCTTCCTCCTCCTCCTCCTTCCAGCTCTTTATCTAGGTGTCAGTCACACCAGGAAATCTCTCTTCTCTCTCCTCCTTGGAGGGATCAACTCCCTTTGCTTCCAAGCCACATCTATCTTCTGATTCTCCGATGCCCTTTTGTGGTTTCTCTGCTGGTCTTTTGTTGATCTGTCTCAAGAAGTCACTGTCTCAAGTTCCCTGAGGCAGGTGTCAGCCGCATCCTGTCTCTCCTGTCCACCATACTGTGATCTCAACTTCTGGATAAGAGGTATCTTTTATCTATTACTTCTTATGTCATAGCTTGCCACCAGGTGCTCTGAGTGCATATTATTGTGCAATAATTCTATGAGGTCAGTTCATCAACTTCAGTTCTCCAAATAGGAAAATGGGGGTTACAGGCTAATCTGTATGCTGTTCTCCACTAGTAGATGGGACTGGATACCAGCTGTGACTCTCCAGTGTCCCCTCCTGTCATTCACCTCACCGTGCCCTCATTTACCTGCAGGGAGATGACCCTGACCTGCACTGTCACTCAAGACCTCTACCCTACCTTCCAACCTGTCTATCCAACTCCTCCGTAGAAATCTCTACCTGGATATCTGCCTGAAATCCATGTAGCATGCTCCCCAAACCTGCCTGAACCTGCCCTTGCAAGGAGGTCCCTCAGGCTCTGGCAAGAGTCGCCAAGTCCTATAGAGACAGCCCTCTCCTCCTCCCCTCTGTCACTCCCTGCTCACAGATGCCACATGCTTCCTACCCTGCCTCTGCATCACCAAGCTCTGCACTCTACTTCACCCCAGCTCTGCAGCCAGACGTGCTTCTCCTTCAAGCAGAAGAATCCCGATGCTGTGCCTCAGACTCTGTCAGAACAGCTCTTGTTGGGGTCACGAAGGTCCTTGTGCCCACAGATCACTTGGGAAACCAGGAATGTTAAACAAGCAGGGGCTCTTCTCAGTGGAGGAAATAAAATACTTGTTCCTCCACCCAGAAGGCTGGGAGTGGGTTTTAATGACTTGGTGACCTTTTTGCTAAACTCCCCAGAATGGTTATTCCAGACTCTTCTCTCCCTAGACCATCATCCATCCTTGGGGGAGATGTCACATGCACTGTATGACCTGCTGACCTCTATGCTATAGGTCAGAGATCACATTAGATTCTCAGCCTTGTAGCTCTAGAAGCCACCTCATGGTCACCTGTACTTTGTAAAGGAGTTTCTATGTAGTCACACCTTAAGAGGTATTATGCACCTGGAATTGGAATGGCTGTTGCCTGGAAACCTTTCCCCAAATCGTGCTGTGTTTTAAAGATGCTGATAACGAACTGCCTGGTGTTAGCCTCCCCGAAGTCTGGTCCAGGTTGAGGAAGTCAATCAGTCTGCGCCGGGTTTTCATTCTCGTCTCTTCTCCGATCACTGTCTGCGATGATGCCTACAGGGTCCCCTTCAAGCTCTTAAAGGAAAAAGTGAAACAATCTGTGTAAAATAGATGCTTTATGCTAATTCCACAATCAGCTAGACTTTTCTCAGTACCCAGGAGGCAGAGGCAGGAGGATTGCCACAAGTCCTTAGCCAGGCTGCTCTACCTAATGAGTTCCCAGCCAGCCAGGGCTCTGTAAGAAACTCCGTCTCAAAACAAAACAAATCTAATTTCTCAATCAATACTAGACTCTGACTCGCCTTGTGGAAAGTGATCTAGAGAGGAATGTGGCAAGCCCCAGTTTCCGAGGCTCTGGTAGACAACCCTGGCTTTGCTGCACATCCCCATATCTGGTCAACCGAAGTCCTCTGTGCCTTTGCGCACATCGTTCTCGAAGCTGGGAACTCCCTTCCCTCAGCAGTGCTGGGAACTAAGCCCAGGTTTGTAGGGCAAATTCCCTGTCATTGAGCTGTGTCCCCTAGTTCTCATTATTTATTTTGAAACACAGTCTCACTAAATGGCCAGGGTAGGTCTTAGTTTTCCTTTGTTGTTTGTTTTTAGAGGGCGTGTCTCACACATCTCAAGCTGCCTCTACCTTGCTATGTAACAGTGGCTGGCCTTGAACCCCTGGCCCTCCTTTCTCCACCTCCCAAATGATGTGGCTATAGGCATATGCCAGCATGCCCAGTAACCTTGAGCTCTGGATCCTCCTGCCTCAGCCTCCAAGTATCTGAGATTACAGGCCTGAGTCACCCGGCCCCGCTTAGCAAGTGAGCATTCTTACATCTTTCAGATCTAGCTTAACAGCCATTTTCCTCATGGTGCTGGCCTGCATCCCTCCACTCAGGTTCCCAGGCATCTTCTCTGGCCTCCTTTTCCATTCTTCTGACATTGCATTATCGCTCTCCAAGGCAAGGCTGACAGCAAAGGCTTCGTTATCCATTCCCAGCTCTGTGTGTGGCGCTTACAAGGTGCCTTGGAAATGTGTGTGAAGTTAACGTGTTCCACGTGTGAGTAAGCCTCATCACTTGTGCCCTCTCCCCCTTCAGAACTAGAGCTGTGAAGAAAAGGACCAATGGTGTGGTGGTACAGTGACAGAGCACAGGGACACAGGGACACACGGGAGGGCAACATCCCTATTTCCGCATCCTAGCCTGAGGTGGGAGGTTAGCCCCATCACCCCGCAAAGTTGTTGCCCCAAATCTAGATAGTCAAGAGGATCCATCTATATATGTTAGTGTACTTGGGAAGTACAGCAAGAGGTTAGTAGTTCAGGGGTAGCATGGACTAGAGTGAGACCCTACCCCACAACAAACCAACAAAAAATCACGAGACACACATGGGAGCAGCCAAAAAAATGCAATCAAGACTCAAGTAGATATGAAGTTGAAGCTGTAGGAGCAGGAAGGTGGGAAGCCTTCTCTTCCTCTCACCCATCCTAAGGAGCGTGGCTGAAGCCTCTACCACAAAGGCCAGGTTGGCAAGGAAAAGCCGTGACGAGTTTGTCTAATCAAAG
This sequence comes from Peromyscus nudipes, assembly GCA_902168325.1. Classification (NCBI taxonomy): domain Eukaryota; kingdom Metazoa; phylum Chordata; class Mammalia; order Rodentia; family Cricetidae; genus Peromyscus; species Peromyscus nudipes. The sequence goes on from CABHPH010150320.1 coordinate 3,249, forward strand.
CTTTATATATTGGAAGACTCTTCACAAATGAAGATCTAAAGACCCCAGAAAATGTCTTTACACTTCTGATTAATGAGGAAGAGATAGCCATAAACAAATGGATCGGCCCAAAAGGTGTGACCTGATATAAAAGACAGAGAGGGGACCCAGTGAGCCCTCTCTGGGCAGCCTTCCTTCCTCCCTGAAATGAGACTGGACCAACTGGAGTGAGGGCTTCAGAGGAGAAGGGAGAGAGTGGCCTTGTGAGGTGGCTTTGGGGGAGAGATGTTCTAGTCTCAGTGGTACACTCTGGGGAAGGGGAATTCTGGGACCTATGATTCACTTTAGGGGACAGAGACAGGGAGACGACAGGAGGGCCGGAGAAGGTCAGAGAAAGCTTGCTTCTCGGGCTGCCTCGGAGGTTTCCGGTCTCCTGGTTTCAAAGTATCCAGCAGATCCAAGTACTGTACTTCAAGATGTTTTGTTGTGTGTTTTTCCTTTGTGCCCTAACATAGCCAAGGCCAGAAGACAAATAATCATTTTCAGGAAACAGATTGATACTTAGAAAGAATGTAGGTGCTAGAGACAAATTTAAATTCACAGTGTCATCCTGTCCTGACAAATTAACCCTGAAGTACCCTTGACCTGACAAAACAAGAGTCGGTTTCACTCCACGGACATGTCCACTATGGGTGATGTGGGCCCTGCTCTACACATTATTTAGGGACCCACTCTAATGAAGTGTGGCAGATTGAGATTTTCCTCAAGAGCAGATTTTAAAAGGTTCCCAACTGAGAACTTGTCAGAATACAAAAAAACCGAACACACAGCATGTTAGTTACGGAGGTCCCCTGGGGTACCCTGGGGATCAACCCCCCTGAGAAAAAGCAAAAGAAAATGATTGTGCAGAGCGGGGAGTCTCACTGTAGTGTAGGCCCAGCAACAGCCTCGGCCTCATCTCTGGGTCTCTGGAGCTTGGCAATCCCTTCAGAGCTGCTCTGGGGCCAAGGTTAGACCCAGCCTTTGCAGTTGAGAAAGTCTGGTGGAGACTGACAGCTGAAGACCTCTTGTGGACAGCGGTCCCAGTCCCTGGGGCCACGTACTTGGGGGAAGAACCCGAACTGAGATTAACCCCATTTTGCAGTAGCTGTATCCTGGGAACACAATCCAAAATTCTCAGCTTGATGTTTCCCAGAACCTGATCTTGAGACTGGAATGTGAGCACAGGATGTCTGCTCAGGAACCCGGAACGGAGATGCTATGCTGGTCAATTCTCTGGAACTGAGATGGGGTGCCAGTTAGCGTTTGCCAACTGGACACAAATACCAATCACTTGGGAAGAGTCAACCTCAATTGAGGAATTGCCTTCATCAGACTGGCCCTTGGGCATGTCTGTGGTACATTTTCTTGATTAATGATTGATATAGGAGGGACCAGCTCCCTTGGTGCCACCACCTCACAGTAGGTGGTCCTGGCTTGTATAAGAAAGCAGGCTGAGCAAGCTAGTAAGGAAGGTTCATTTGTGTCCTCTGCTTCAGTTCTGGCCCCGATGTCCCTCAGTAATGGGCTGTCGCCTGTAAGCCCAAGGAGTCTTTTCTTCCTTGTGTTGATTGGTCCGTGTTTTATCACGGCAGCTGAAAGTGAACTAGGGCAGAAAGAAGAGAAGTGGCATATGGGAACCGCTGGACAGGGAAGGGCCGAGGACTCAGGCAAAGCAGTACTTTCCCCACTCAGGGGACAAAGAAAAGGTGGACTACCTCACCAAAGCCACTCCCAGAAATGGTCACTCTCTGACATTTGTCACCCGCCTTGGCCACTTACACCAAAAATTACAGGTCACTGGAGAAGAAAGCCGCTGATGTGAAGGGGCATGAGGTGAAAACCAGCAGTGTCTGCCAGGCCAGCGGAGTCGAAGCCACCTCCAAGAATGACTTCTCAGCCCAGAGGTGACACATTCAGATGTCCACAAGGAGAGTTCATCACATGGTCTGCCTCCTGGTGATGAGGGCAGGACAGGGAGCCAGCCTTGCTTCCCTTGAGACAAGAGAAAGGGTTTTGTTGAGAACTGATAAGGTACACCCTGCCACATCTCCTCCCTCTTAGCTGCATGAAACTGAGAAGGGCTTGTTTTTCTATGCCTCAGTTTATCAATCTGTAAAGTGGGAAGGCCAGCACCTATCCAACCAGAGTGTGAGAAATTATGTGAATGCACATAGCATTCCTGCCGTCTCCTGGTTCTAATCTGAATCAAATGAATGTAATGAACCTGACATAGCTCCTCCGATGCGATTATTTTACCTTATAACACAAATGCATTATGTGCGTTTTTATGTCTCAAACATAACATTAAGTGATGAGGTGTGTGCATTTGACGTTAGGTATGCTTGACATTCTAGGACTGATTTCAAATATGTAAATATCCCAAAATACTAAATGAAGGAGCACCTGTGAGTGGTAACTCAGCAAACTGACCGGGGTGCAAGCAAGAGGACCCATTTGGATCCCTAACCCAGATACCAGAGGGTCGGGGTGACAACAGAATGGAGACACATGGATCCCTGAAGCTCATTGGCCAGCTAGCCACCTGCGGAACTGAGCCTCAGGTTCAGTGAGAAATCCCATCCCCACCCACAGGAAGACACCACTGTCAACTCCTGGCCTCTACACCATGCCAGCACATGAACACACTCCACCCACCCACACATCCACACATAAATACATTTTTAAAGCTGTAATGGTCGATCACAGTGCTTAGCTCATCCAGGGCCTTCACTAGATAGTGACTCATCATGGCTTGGGAACTTTGGAACATCAATCTCATAAGTCCAAATCAGACAGGAGTGTGAGTCGCCCAGATAAACAACCGACTCTCAGGTCTCCTGCAGGAATTGGAGGGCTGACCCATGCCTGGACTCACCATGTAAACAAAAGTCACAGCCATTTACTAACAGTGAAGATCTACTTCCCTCTGAGCACTTCCAGTCGGGGCTCCAGGGCAAGGGGTCAAACCTGCTCATGTGGAACCTGCTTTTCCTTCCCACCAGGTTCCGAGCTGCAAAGGCTCCCGGGCTACAATGTCATTTGAATGAGACACAGAAATTCCTCACCTGCCAGAAGCTGGACAGAGCTTTTGAGATGCAAACCATATCGGTCCTCTGAGATGAGAAGTGAAACCAGAGAGAGAGAAGTCACTTTCAAAGCACTGCCCACCTCCTTCTATACCCACACGCTAAGCATACACCACTTGCTCAATCTGCTACGAAAACAGAATTCTAAAATAAGCCGTAGTCTACCCTCTCGAGTTGGGAATCTGGAAGAAGATGGATTCGTGTATTTGGGTGAGCGTCACCCTGATGCGTGCTCTCTCTACCCCCACCTCCGTTCCCACAAAGGGCAGCACTGGTTGGCAGGACCAGTTAAGAACAGGAGAGAGACACCAATAATTACAAGGGCAGGCTGCAAGGGTCGTGAAAATAAAATGCACAGAAGCCAGCAGATGGCACTTAATCATAATTTTTCCCACAATTTCTATTAATTGTCAAAGATCCTTCATTCTGTCTACCCATAAGATGAATGATAGGCTAATGTGGCGTAGTAAGTAATGTTTCCCCTTTGAGATATTAAATAAGCTTGTTACATAAAGGTTCCCCTCCCACATAACCAGCCCCAGACCCGCTTTTCTCATGCATATATTTATCATATCATAGCATGTCATGCATATGCATGCCCATATATCTGTGCACTTCCCAGCACGCTGCGAGCTTGATCAATGTATAAAGTCAAAGCTAACGCCTGGGTTTATCTCCAGAAGCAAGACTGAATCAAGGAACTGTTGTTTCTAAAACAGTGCCAAGAAACCATTTAAACCACATTGTTGGACAGAAATAGCAATGGAGAAATACCTTAGGGAGGCCACTGGGGCAGTTTCCTCCAAGGCTCTTATTACAAGCATTAACAAGGTGTGTGACCCCTTCCAGGCTGTTCTGCCTCACCTGCCAATCCTTCCCCCTCCCTCTCCCTACATTTCCACAATGCCTCTCCTTTTCTGATGTCTCGTTCCCTTCAATCTGCTTCTCCTGTTTTCTTTTGCACCCGTGTGTGTGTGTGTGTGTGTGTGTGTGTGTGTGTGTGTGTGTATGCGTGCGTGCGTGTGTGCGTGCGAGTCTTGCAGGGACAGATGCTGTACCAGGCAGGGTTCTTGATTTCCAACATTACAAATCGACTCTTGGTAGAAAAAAAGAAACATTATTGGAAAGCACTCAAGTAGTTCACAGAATCGATGGGAAGCCTGGGAAATTTGGCTCAGTAAACAGGCAAGAACCAAAGGATCTGGCACCCAAGAGCAGAGCCAAGGTCACACCACTGAAAACTACCCGGTGTGGCTGCCACTGGCATCCAGGCCACCAGTCACTAATGACCACTGCTGCCAGTTGACTCTGCGGAAGGGTGGTCTACACACCTGAGGCCTTGCCTCGCCTCCTGCAGTTCCCAGTCTGGGCTGGAGACCAATGCCAAGGTCTAGAGGGAGAGGCTTGCGCACAGCTTTCCAAGAGCAGGGCTGTGGTTCCGGCTCAGACCACAGCAGGGTCAGGGCACACAGCCCAGTGGCTGAGAGCCCAGCAGAGTGCAGGACACATTGGGTCTGGAGGGGCATTAGGTGTCACTGGCAGGGCCCAGGTTAAAGTCACCCCCCCACCCCCTCCCCGCCCCACGCACGTGCAGAGGTGTGGAGATCTGCACTTTCTAGTTGATGATAACTCTGGGGAGAGGTATTTGGCCAGACACATCAGGATTAGCGATGCCTCCTCTGGAAAGATAATGTCTAGTGAAATCCTGCTGAAGCTGAGGCCCTCCCAGCCCACTCAGTCTCTCCACACATACTCAGGCCCAGGCTGAACAAGGCGCTGCAGCCGCTGTGCTGGGATGGATGTGAACGCTCTTTGTTTTCAGGTTCGCTTAGCCACTTTCCAGTCCTGCTCTCAAGGACTGCTCTCCTGACCTCCCACATTTTAACCCTTAATGGAGACTAGTTTCTTTCTAGGGAGCAAATTTGCAACCAGATTCCTGGCCCAGCCCAGGGCCTTGCTCTCTCCTGCCAGCTGTTTTCAATTAGGAGCTGGTTTAAGTAATCTGAGCGACTGAGGGCGTCAGTCAACAGGAGTATTTGTTAGTACCTACTTTCCCTTAGGATCCCAGCCCCACAACTAATATATTCTCTAATATCCTGAATTACGAGGTGATTTTTGTTGGTTTTCCAAGGAAGGAGAATAAAATATATGAATAAAGTCTCTAAGCTGTGGGCCTGATGGTCCCTGCCACTGCAGGGTGAATGATGGAGACAGTTCTCTGTGTTATTCTGACAAGGCTCTGACTTTGCCTACATTTCTCAGGTGGTTACCTTAATTCTCCTCCATGTTTTAACTGAGGGTCTCTGTGTTGCAAGAAGCTTCCTGGAAAAGGACACCCAGGCAGGGCTCTGGGGGAGCTCTGGCATAGCGTGAAAAGGACTCCACACACACCCGTATTCACTTGGTTTCAGCCTACTGTTTATTGAGCATCTATTACAGCTGAAATACTTGCATGTTTTGGAATTCAGAATGACATGAAAGTCACAATTTGATAATATGGACCCGTTCCAACCAGTGTCATTTTAGAGGATAGAAGACCAGCCTTTGGCTATATTTGTCGCCAACTGTTTGCAATTGCCATGGCCATGGTGATGATATAAACCAGATGGCTTTTAGTTGGTTTTAGTATTATTTTTAAACTCTACAGACTAATATGGCCCTTATTGCCTGCACCTGGCTGGCTCCTTCCCCTGACTCCCTTCCAGTACTCACTGCTTTCAATCACTCTTCCAATTGACAGCCCAGAGAAATGGAGGGGGGATTAAATGTCGCCGGAAGGCGAGGGCCTGGAGGGCCGTAGCTAAGTGGACTGTGCTGTTTGGCTAGTTAAACCACTTTCTGTTGCTTTGGATCTGCATTTGGGAAGCTATCTGAGGCACTCCCTCCATCTCTACAAGCTGCTCCTATTAAGTACAGACGTATGCTCTGGGGACAGTCTACTCTTCTGGCGACACTCATATGTCCTCTAGGCACATTGTGAACGGTTTACAAGTCAGCTCCTTTTGTCTTTTATTGTTTACTGTCTTTGGGCCTACACTGGTCTCACTGGTGGAGTGTGCCGAAGCATGGTCTCTCCTGGAAGGACTCTTGTCAGGAGTCAGTCAATAGGCAAATACTCGTGAGATGACCAAGTCTAGGCAGGGGCTCTGTGAACAAAAGCTGTTGTTACATCAGCATTCTGTCAGAAGATGTAATGCTGTGCTTACAGTTAAGGAGCGGTTAAGAAAGCTGTAGAACTCAATTTAAGGTCATAAAGACAGCGCTCAGGAGTGATAGAAACAGCCTGGGGGACACATAGGACTGTGGACCCAGATCAGCTGTCCAGATGACAAAGACACAGTTCTGAAAGATGGAGGCGGAGTGGGTGGATCATGGTCCCAAGTCCTCCCCTATCGGCCTCAACCACAGGGTTCCACGGTCACTGTCTTCTATTAACATTTCTGGCCTTTGGTACCACAATGACGCCCCTCAGAGGGGGGCTTTCTCCTGCCATCATCTGCTCTGTGTTTATTAATAGACCTTGTACTTTAAGAAACACTTTCTGCACGTATTTGTTCATTTATAGAATTGTATCTGGGTGAGCATATGTGTTTGCATTCTATCAAAGGATCTTTACTATTATCTTGACCCTCAGATTGTTTCAGATTTAGCCAGTGGAAGTCCCTTAAAGGCCGGGCGGCGGTGGCGCACGCCTTCAATCCCAGCAGTCGGGAGGCAGAGCCAGGCGGATCTCTGTGAGTTTGAGGCCAGCCTGGTCTACAGAGCAAGATCCAGGACAGGCTCCAAAACAACACAGAGGAACCCTGTCTCCAAAAAAGAAAAAAAAAAGTCCCTTAAAGCTGGTTTCAGTGTTCTTTTAATATTGCCGTCATTTGGGGAAAAACCTTTACAACATACAACCATGTGGTTTTTTGTTGTTGTTTTCTGATTTATAGCTGAGAGGCAGACTGTCTGTCTGTCTGTCTGTCTCCCTGTCTGTCTCATTATTTGCAGTAGTAGCTTCAACTTTAATCCAGTACTAGTTGAGTTTCCTTCAACTGGCTTCCCCCTTTCTACATCTGTGCCTCTCTTCTCCAGCCCTGGGAAAGCAGGCTCCCACCATGTCAATCTGTTTGTACGTAGCCAGTCTCCAGCACCACTGGGCATGCCCCGGGCCCTCGGTGGGTAGCGTCCTCTCAACTGGCTATCTACTTCCTTCGGATTTGTTTTCATGAAGAAAGAGGCAAGGATTCTGGGAGTGGAAAGGTCTATATGGGGGTAGTGCCAGGGAGACTGGGAAAAGGAGAGGGTGTGGGGAGCTTGACCAAAACTAAGGATATATGGAAAGCCTTATGGAAACCCACTACTTTGTAAGCTAATTTTACAAATATAAGTAAAAAGAAAAAAAGTTTGAGTGGCGGCATCCTGACTGAATGCATAATGCTGCTCCTATACAAGCTGTAGTTCATTAGACAAAACCCTGGTGCTGGGAGTGGATACCTCCCTATGGTCAGAGGGGTCCCAGAGGCTCCCCCAAACAACATAAGGGGTCCCAGAGGCTCCCCCAAACAACAGGGGCCATTGCTATCATTTTGCTTGCTCACCAGAAGGAGATGTGAAGACCCTATTGCTGGCCTGGACAATTCCTTGTTAGTGAGCTCTCGTAGAGCCAGAATGTGCCACGCAGGCCCCTGAAGAAGAATAGTCATCGATGGGCTTACCACAGTGGTGGGCTATGCATGCTATAATACTGACCTGCTAGGCAAGATGGACCGACTGGTGAAACAGACAACGGTTGTGAGGCTAACCAGCCACATTCTGGGTAGATATGAGACTTGCTTCACAGGAGGGAATTCATGCCTGTGCTGGAAACCTGCTCAAAAGCCCATGGTTAGGAGGTCACAGGCCCTAGTGAGGCCCTGATGACTGTTGTTTTGTTAAATATCCTTGTTGTTAGTTGCCTTCTCCATGTCAATGTTTATGCTGATGTATTAGTACTATTCTCAGCCTTGGTTAGAGAAGCTTCCTAGTGACTGAAATGTTGAGAACAAGTGAGTATGGAGTGCTCAGTCCTACCAGAGCATCTACTTACCCCCTCCTCCCCTAAGACTCAAGGAACATCCAGGAAGAGTTGTGGAAAGGGTGTTAGAGCTGGAAGATGGTGAGCAGGACTATGACATGTCATCCTCTGGACATGACATGGGGGTGGCACACATGAACTCACAGCAGCTGTGGATTGAAAGATGAACAGTGCTGGTTGGTCAGTGGAAGGGTCACAACCACGGCAGAATCCAATATTAGTCTTTAGGGCTTTAATGGAGGGACAGGGGAGGAGCCAGGCCTGGCGGGGGAGGGAAGCAGGGAGCAGAGCAGAGAGGAAACAGAAAAGAGAGGGTGGGGGTCCGCGTCCAGCTTTCTTAAGGCTGGTACTTAGTCCCCCGCTGATGACGTAAGATGTTAAACCCGGAAGAGTGAGAGCAGGATCCTAACATGGATACCTGCACAAGCCCATTAATAGTCCAGCATGGATGAAGGAGGGGCATATGAAACCCCACCCCTAGCTGAGGACCTATTGTTAGTTAATAGTTTCCAGAGAAGGGGGAGTCATTTTTCTTTGGAGGTACAGCCACTGGTGAATTACCCATGATGTAGGAAAACAAACAAACAAACACCTCACACCCATGCACATGCCAGCGACCTTAACTAGACTCTGACTTTGTTTGTTTGTTTATTTTAAAGACATGGACGTAGGAACAGGGAGGTTCTGGGAAGAAGGGGTACAGAGGAAGCAGGTTCAAAATACATTATATACATGTATCAAATCCTTAAATACTAAATAAGAAATTGTCAAAAAATAAACAAGGAGCCAGTAAATACTTTTTAAAGAGAAGAAGAGCAGGAGAAAAGTCTGAAGAGAATAGAAAGAAAAGAAAGGAAAGAGAACAGCCTGAGCGGCAGAAGAGGGAAGGAGTGAGGAGGAGGGGGAGGAGGAGGAAGAAGGGAGATCTAGGTTCCATTTGGCTTTGCATTTTTGAAGGGCATCCTGGCGGTTCTGAAGAGAAGGAATTGAAGGGTAGGTTCTCCTCACACTTGTTTTCTCACTTTGTAGCCCGTTCTGTGGAAGGCACTGTCTGTCTAAGGATGGAAGGCAGAACTGCGTCTCTATGGCGGAGAACTCACAAGACAAAACCTTACTCAGTGTGTGTCTTCCTTGTGCTGTACAGACCCTCTTAAGTGGCTTCCTGTGGTTTTTGGTGTAAGATTGGACCCATTTTCTGTGAAAGGGTACATCATTTTGGAGTAGATATTCTTTCCTCGGTGGCAAAGCACTCATAGTCTGTTAGTTATATACATGTAGGTCAGATACAAGCTTTGTCCTGGGAGACATTTTTGGCAGTTTTTTTTTTTTTTTCTCCCCTCAATCTATTTCTGGTCAAGACTTTTCTCTTTCTTTTCTACACAAAGCTCACATTCCGGAAGTGGAGACCTATTTCCTTGAGAGCCCAGTGATCCTGGAAGAGAGAGGATTAAAGTTCAAGGTCCTGCTCCCTGAGTTCAAAGCTGGTAGATAGCACAAGGTGTGGCTCACGCTGAAGCTAGAGTGACTAGGAAGCTGTAAATCTGTGGTATTTGGGAGCTGGCTGGCTGGGTCATGTGAACTGAAGTTCTCCGAGGAAGCCCTACTCTACTGAAGACCTTTTGGACTGATTTATCTTGTGTTGCTGACATTCCTTCCAGGAGAAAGTTAGAAACATCTACCCCTCCTCCTAGGGTCCCAAGGGCAAACTAAGGCATCGATGAATTCACTGGGCTTACTTAACAGAGCAATGGGTGAGGGATTGTGGGCAGGAGCAGGGTGACCTTAGGGTAGTCACACTGGAAAGTCTGCACCCGTCACGGATGACGACTTCTCCAGGACTAGGTAGACGGGACTCCCTTTTTTTCATCTTTCCCCATCTACATTCTCTAGCCCCTCCCCCAAGACAGAATTCCATCCAACTGGTTGGGAAGGGTGGCTAGGGTCTCAGGTGAGATTTCCATGACCCTCCCCAGTCCCTCCTTCTATGAGGGACCCAGCAGACTTCTGAAGACAGTGGCAGTTTGCCCAGAGGACAGTCTTGTACAACACCTGGGCTGAATATAATGACTGTAGAGAGATGCACTATTGTAAATCGAGAGAAGTTATCTTGGGCCCTCTTAGCCATTTGCTATCAACTTCTGTTTCTGACCTAACATCATCCTGACCACTAGATAACATTCCTAGAATGTACCACTAAGCCTGCTAGACCTCTAGGCTCCACCAGGCCCCAAAGTAAGAATGCATCGAGATAATACCTGACGTCCATAGAACACATCGCCTCACCTTGCTGTAGCTGGCCCAACTGATATTCCCACTGTTGTAACTGATAAATGTATTGATTCCTGGCTTTCTTTTATTCTGTGACTACAAAGATTACACATAACATCTTCTATGGTGGGAGATGTCACTCAAGATAAGTTGAACCTGTGTTCTTATATCACGATCTTACTTCCTTTAACACAGCGTATACATTGACACTTATATGAACTCTTACGTTTTCTTAAATTTAGAAAGCTCCTTGTTAAACGTATCCTTTAGTAATTGTTGAATTATGTAAACTTTCAACTAAATAACTATATTTCAAGCTGTGAGTGGATAAAGGTTCTGGCTGCTTACTACTCAAAAGCCAGTATTTAGTAGCTGAGACTTAGTTAAAGGAACTGGGATTTTTAAAGGGACAGTAATATTGAGGAGATGGGGGTGGATAACCTCTTCAAAGTTCTTTCTATCTTGGGTGTCTTTAGGGACAGGTCATAAAGGGCTTTTCCAGGAAGGGAAAGGAGGAACAGGAAGGCCACACACTGAGTGGGTCTCCATCATCATCATCATCATCATCATCATCATCATCATCATCATCAAAGCCCGTGTCTCTTTTGTTCTTCACTGGAGCATTGCAAGGGACTAACTTCCTCAAGCAAGTTCCTATACTTTACAGACAGATATACGTATAGAAAAAGACTTAGGGAAGGGTGCCGGAGAGAGCTCCAGCGGTACAGTGCTTGCTATGTGTGCTGGCTAGTTTTACGTCACAAGATAGAGTCATCTGAAAGGAGGAAACCTCAAGTGAGAAAATGCCTCCCAAGATTTGGTTACAAGACATCTTCTTAATTAGTGATTGCTAGAGAAGGACCCAGCCCATGGTGGGTAGTGATATCCCTGGGCTGGTGGTCCTGGGTTCTATAAGAAAGCGGGCTGAGCAAGCCAGTAAGCAGCACCCCTCCATGGCCTCTGCATCAACTCCCGCCTCCAGGTTCCTGCCCTGTTTGAGTTCTTGCCCTCATTGCTTTTAATGACAAACTGCTATATGGAACTGTGAGTGAAATAAACCCTTTCCTCCCCAAATTGCTTCTGGCCATGGTGTTTCATCACAGCAATAGTGACCTTAACTAAGACACCATACAAGCGTGAGAACCGCCCCAGTTTGGATACTCTTGCTGTGATAAACACCACGACCCAAAGCAACTTGGGGAGGAAGGGGTTAATTTCACTTTACACTTTACAGTCTATCATCAAGAGAAGTGGAAGCCAGAACTCAAGTCAGGAACCTGGAGGCGTAAACTGAAGCAGAGGCCATGGAGGATGCTGCTTACTGGCTTGCTCTCCATTGCTTGTTCAGTTTGCTTTCTTACACACCTCAGGACCACCAGCCCAGGGGTGGCACCACCCACAGTGGGCTGGGTCATCCCATCCCAGGAAAATTCCCCCCAGACTTGCCTACAGGCCATCCGATGGAGGCATTTTCTCAGCTGAGTTCCCTCTTCCCAGATGAGTACAGTTATTGTTAATTACCATTATCCAGGTCTACAGTGAATCAAAACCGAGTGGAGAAGAAAGATGTGGGAAATGTGCAGTTCGCTGAGGACAGGAGTGCGAGCCAGTTAAAGCTGCAGACAAGGGTGCAAACCAGCCAGAATTGTTCAGGATGTTAGCACCACTAAAGAGAAGCCTTGTGTTCCGCTCTGGGAAAATAGCAGAGCTGGTCTGAGGACAAAACCCCACCCATGGATGAGTCCAACTTGTGAAAATAGAGATGAATTTAAAAGGAGAAAATCTATACTGAGCATGCCACCACGGGGGGGGGGGGGGGGGGGGGGGGGGGGCCGCGGGGTGGTGGTGGTAGAGGGGGTCTATTCTCAAAACACGTGTGTAGAAGCGTTTCCCCAGGATCAGCCTCAAAGTCATGCAGAGACCCCTGCAAGCCAGGCTGTATCTTATCTGGCAGTAGAACTCGGCAGCATTGCCCACATGGTACTCAACTGACTTTTGCAGGCACGAAAGCTACAATGATTTAGGGACTTGCACCAATATTCTAGAAAGCCCCTGAACCAGAGCCAGATTTCCTGAGAGGAGGCCCCCCCTGATAGACCATTGCATGAACTTGGGAAGGTGAAACCCAAGTCTCAGTGAAGATCCTGGGATGTTGGAGATGCCTGGGATTGTGAGACGTGTGTCCAGGAAGGCGACAGGCAGGAAGGGCAGCTGGTGGCCTAAGGGAGAGTTTGCATGTGTGGTAGGTGGCAGAACTGGAGGGCCAGGCATGTCCAAGCCATTGGAGTCCAGATGATTCCACCACAAGGACAGATACGGAACTGCAGGGTTTGGTGTGTACCTTGTTGGATATGGATCTATCTTTGAGTCAATATTTTCTTGGTGTGCCTCTATTCCTCCATTTTGGAATAAGAATATTTATTCTGGGCCATTGTATACCAGAGTATGTAAGCTATCTTTTTAAATGTTATAGGCGCTTATAGTTAAGAAGTTGTCTTGAGTCTCAGAAGAATCTACTTTTGAACAGTGATTGAAACCATTAAAGACTGTGAAGTCTTAAAAATGAACCAATTGCTTTCTGCGTTACGAGCTGAAACTGAGTCCTTTGGGTCTTGGGATGGAATGTAAGATTTTAAGTGTTGTGTTTGGTGTCAAACGGACAGTGGGCAAGGATGTAGATGGCCGTTCTTCATTGTCAAATTGGCTGGATTTAGAATCATCATGGAAACACACTTCTGGGTGTTTCTTTATGGGGGTATTTCCAGAAAATTCTGACCAAGGAGGGAAGACTCCTCTGCCAAATATCAGCCACCCCTTCCCATGGTCTGGGGCCTTGGACTAAGTAGAAAGGAGAAAGTTTGCTGAGGACCAGCATTCATCTCTCTCTCTGCTTCCTGACTCAATGTGACCAGCTGTTTCACATCCCTGCCATGGCCATCATGATGGCCTGTAACTGTGAGCCAAAGCACAGCTTTCTTTCCTTTAGTTGTTTCTTCTCGGGCATTTGGTCACAACAGGGAGAAAAGTAACCAATGAATTTTTCCTTCACTACACAAGAGACGCTGTCACTTCAGAGTCTGTGTGGTCAATGTCTGTGCCCTAAGACAACCTTCCCCTAGACAGCCACGTACCTAGCCCCCAACTTCTCTCTGCCCTTAATTCAAAAAGCCTGTTCTCAAGGGCTTGAGAGATGCTCAGAGCACTTGTTGGTCTTGCAGAGGACCCAGTTAGGTTCCCAGCACCCACATGGCAGCTTACAACCATCTGTAACTCCAGTTCCAGGAGATCCAGTGCCTCTTCTGACCTCCAAGGGCATGCATGTGACGCATAGATATACATGCAAGCAAAACACTTACACATATATAAAAAATTAAATCTTCTCAGGGAGCCCTACCCTAGCTACTCACTCTTCATATTCAACTTTTCCTCCCTATTTTTTATTACACTGTGTGTGTTGCGGGGGCACACACATTGATCGGTTCTCTCTCTCTCACTAGCATGTGACTTCATAGGGCACATTTGTTTATTATCTGGGTTCTAAAACATTGCCTCGTTCATGGGAAGCATGCATTTCAGCTCTCTACTGCTACATCATAAACTATCCCACGACATAGTGACTTAAGACAGTAGTTTATCATCAGCTCTTAGTCCCATAGGTTAAGAAGGATCAACTGGGAAGTTCTTCCTTGGGGATGCTATGTAGTTGGGGTCAGATGGCCACAGGGAGTAGAATCACCTGAAACACATGGCCAGCACAGAATGCTAGCTGTTGAGTAAAGTTGACTAAAGTCTGTAGTGGCTGCATGTAGTGCTGCTAAGTCCAACAGAGGAACCATGCCTGAGGGTTGGTCACAAAACAGTCAGTGAGCATTTGGGGGAGGAAAAAAGGCAGGAAGGAAGGGGGTGCAGGAAGGAAGAAGGAATCTGAAAGATTGGAAACAAAGAAATAAGGAAGAGGGTGGGGAGGAAGAGAAGGGGTAGAAAGGGGTTTCTGAGCCAACGGTAGCCTGGTAGCCCTGGAATACAAGCCCTGATTGCCTGGCTCTATTTCCCATCTCCCTCAAGTTACACAACGAGCTGGCTTAGAAGCAGAAATTCATCTCATACGGCCGATCAGAACTGGAGTGCTCTTGGCAGAATCTTTTACAATTTATGCCCCACGTTGAAAATCAAGCCAAGGCATAACTCCAGGGGAAGAACAACAGAGCACTTCATCTTGAGGTTGCTCCTTCCCCTTGATAAATTCAAGGCAGTTTTATAAACAAGTGTTATCATTGTCCGGGGAGGAAACGGAAAGGAACTGGTAATATTTAGGTAACGAATAAAAAAATGCTTGAATCAACATACTGACATGATTAAGTAATTATGTGGAATCAGAGGCAGGCTACCAACTGCAGCAAATTAATAAAATATAATTTGGAGGAAAGAAAATGTTGGAAATTACACACACACACACACACACACACACACACACATACACACACAAGTCAGTGGGGGAGGGAAGGAGCGAGACAGCAAAAGTAGACTTATACACAACCAGGTAGAGAGAAATGTAAACGGTGGAATGTTTAAAATGGACTAACTTTTAAAACAGTTTGGAAAGAGTCCGTCATTTTCCAGAGCCTCAGAGGGTCTCTGCCAGCTGGAGGCTTCTTCCTAAGCCAGCCTGGCAGGCAGTCGTCTAATAAGAGGCTTTGCAGACAAGCTTCTGGCTAACATTCAGAGACCGTGGGCCTGAAGATCTCAGGTTTCACGGTCAACGATGGTGGATGTTCTTGGAGCTGCATCCCTCCTCTGCCCTGGATGTACCCAGGATGCAGTGTTATTGTGCTTACTGTGACCTTTGTCCCTATGGCTCAAATAGGCTCATTTGGGGGGAACTAGAGCAATTAAAAAAAATCAACTTCTCTTGTTTTAACATTAGACTTGGGGGTATGAGGGAGGACTCTGTCCATAGGTCATTCACCCCATCCATCTCTGCAAAATCAAGACAAAACACCACAAACAAACATACAAACAAACAAACAAACAAAAAACAGTGGATTAAGTAACTTACAAAGACTTCTCTTTCATACAAGCCTGGATATGGGACACAGACTATATTTTTCTTTTCTATCTAATCTGCATTTTCTAATCATCTATGGCCCAGCGTGACTGTGTGAGCCCCAGCTCTCACGTCCTCCTTCTGTCAGGAGAGAGAAGACATAGGTAAAGAGAAGGGACTACCTCCTCCTTTTAAAAACAGTTGCTGTGAGCTACTCACATTACTGCCCCAGGCATCCCCCCCCCCACACACACACCTCCATCACCTCACCTTACCTGACTGGCAGGGAGTCTGGAAGCCCGCCCACGAAGCAGGGTCTTTGTAGTATCATGCACCTGGCAAAGCATGAAGGATTATCATATTACTGAAGAGAGAAAAATGGAACAAATATTTGCTTGGGAGATGGAGACAGGAAGATCAAGAGTTCAAGGCCAGTCTTAGCCATGTAGTGACTTCGAGGCCAGCCTGCCTTTTATAAGAACCCATCTCAAAAAAACTGAGGAAAGGTGGGGGAGGGGCACAGATCAAACAGCCTCTGCCACAGTTCTACCCCTTTGTCATCTTAAAAATTCTTCTCTTACATAGGGCACACCCCCTCCCCAAGAGAAGAAATCACACAATCCTATCAAGAGTAAGACGATGATGATGATGGCGAAGAGCAAACTTTCAGGTACTGTTTCATCTCCCTCCTTGAGTCCAGACCACAATGTTATGCAAGCCATCTTAGTCTTTTCAAGATGCTTTAATAAAATGCCCTAAACTAGGTGACCTCTTGTACATACTAGAACTTTATTTCTCACAGTTCTGAAGACTGACAAATCCAAGATCAAAATGGCAGCAGATTTGGAGTTTGGTGAGGTCTCGATACTTCAAAGACA
Organism: Peromyscus nudipes; assembly: GCA_902168325.1. Lineage (NCBI taxonomy): Eukaryota > Metazoa > Chordata > Mammalia > Rodentia > Cricetidae > Peromyscus > Peromyscus nudipes. The sequence continues at coordinate 19,605 of CABHPH010150320.1, forward strand.
ATGGCCCCATGGAGCCTTTAGTCAACAGCTGGCATTCTGTGACAACCATGTGCTCAGGTGCTCAGGTGGCTCCAGTCCTAGCTGCTATTTGATCCCAACTACATACAGATTCCGAAGGAAAGACTCTCAGCTGATCCTACTAAACCCATGGGATCGTGAGATTATGATAAACTGTTATTTTGTCATTGTATAGTAGGATAGTTTATGGTGTAGCAATAGATCACTGACAAGTGGCCAAACAGACCTCCTTATGTCCTCCATAATAAGGGTGGTCCTATTCACAAGGATTAAGCTCTCACAGGTGTGTTCAACCTTTTGACATTGCAACATGCAACCAACACCCCCCCCAAAAAAAATTTATAATATATTAAGTGATATTACAATTTTGGACTAGGCCATATCTATAGCTATCCCTGGACACATGTGGCCCCAGGACTGCAGGTCAAACACGTCTGAAGGTCTCCTTCTTATACTGTTGAATTGAGGATTAAGTTCTATGTGAATTTGGGAGAGAAAACATATAAACCATAACACAAACCATGAACCAAACGACCAGTAATTTGCCCTCTGGTCCACTCCATATACTGTAAGACAGGAAAACTATAGTTAAAGTTACCCTTCAGAAAATGCAAACCCCCAGAATGATCAGATCCCTGGGGACTCTTATAATAATGATCAAACTCTGCTGGTAAAGAACAGAGGGAGTCCTTCTAACAGCTGACTGCCCTGGGGGAGGTGCTCGGAGTCCAGCATCCTCTACTGCCATGTTTAAAGCAGGAAGTAGAAAGTTTGCTCTCTTGGGACTTCATAGCTTCCAGAGCCCACTTCCTGCTGATAGATATTTCTAGACACTGGGGCTGCCTGAGGTATAGAAACACCTTGGGCCCCAGTAAGTTGGACTTATGGATTTGGATTCATTTGGCTCTCCTAAAATGCAAGAGGTACCTCTTCCATTTGCCTCCCATTATTTCCATGCATGATTAACAGCATCTAAAGACCTTGTATAAAAATATTTTTTAAGCTTAAAGACTCAAGTCTTTTATCTATAGTGGTGTGCCCTCTGATCACCTTCCCCCAAATGTGATGCTAGTAAGTAGAGACTATCTTTAGCAATAGGATTTGGAAGGGAAGCAACAGCTTTAATTGGATAGTTGCCACGAAGCTGTCACCCATCACCTCACAGAGAGATTTTCATGCCACTTGGATGGAATTTCGCATTGGAACTGCTACCTACGAATGTATCTTTCCAGGGTCAGCACATCCGTCTTTTTTTACTTTGAAGTTCTCAGATCACTGAATTGCTAGTCAGTTTAGGTGACAGTTAAGACAGAGAGCATAACCTGTGTCACCTCCCTAACATAAAAATTGGGAGGTTTAGCTTTTGTTTCTTACTCTCCTGCTGCTCACAGGTTTTAGGGTTTTATAATGATATTTCTCCATTTATTTTAGGATTTTGTAATGATACTTTAACCACCCCACTCCTGGTACCAATTTATGTTTTGATGGGAGTAAGCTAAATTGCTCCAGTAATATACCTAAGGGTTTAATTGCTCTTCTACAAAATGAAAGTATCTCCCTTTCATGTAACTGTCCAGGATAGGTACTTGAGAGATTCAGCAACTCTGACTGCTAGAGTCAGTGTCTTCATGCTGTGGATGATTGATTGATAAATAAAAAGCTGATTGGCCAGTAGCCAGGCAGGAAGTATAGGTGGGACAAAGAGAGAGGAGAATTCTGGGAACAGGAGGGCTGAGGCAGAAAGACCCTGCCAGCCGCCATGACAAGCGAGATGTAAGGTACCGGTAAACCACGAGCCACATGGCAACTTATAGACTAATAGATATGGGTTAATTTGAGATATAGGAATTAGATAGCAAGAAGCCTGAGCCTTTAGGCCAAACAGTGTAAATAATATAAGCGTCTGTGTGTTTATTTTATAAGTGGGCTGTGGGACAGCCGGGGCTCTCCAGCTACATCTTCACAAGCAAATCACCTCATATAACATCTGATGAAGGCCTCCTGTCAGACATATGATTTATCTAGATTTAAGAAATCTAGATCTGTGATCTACACAGCAGGAAAATAGACTTCACTAGGTAGACAGTAAATAGAGTTTCATGCATTGACAATGGAGTGTCTGTATTTTAAAACAATGCCCATTTAACCCTTCTCTCAGTGTCCTAATCTGAACCCCCAGCCTCATGGTGCTTTGAATAGACCTGCATTCAAATATCCACCCTGGTACTTACTAGCTGTGGCTTTGGGCAAATTAGTTAACTCTTTTGAACTTCTGTTCTTAAATGTGGAATGCTGTTTAAGAAACCTACTCTCTCTGCAGATTTGACATCATACCCCTCAAATACACACATACTATTTAATATTTCATAAATGTTGAATAAGTGATTCTTACCCATCAGAGGAACACATGCTTAAGATGATAGAACTAGGGTTTGGATTTTTACAGACATGGAATGGATTCTCATCCCTCCCTCCCTTGTTTTATGGCCCTGGGAAAACTCTCCTCTTGTCTTCTTCTCGTCTATAAAATAGCAACCATGATATCCATTTTGGGGGTCCATTCTTGTTTTTATCTTTTTTTGTCTAATTAATAGGGCAATGTTTAGAAAACATAAATGTATGGAGACGTAGAGTCCTACTGAACACCGACTGCTTGGATGGAACTGGCACTATTATAGCTTTGTGATTTCATTTCCATCGTCCTTGGCTCCCAGGCTGTTACTTTTTACAGCTGAAGACCATGAGATGCCCTTTGGTTCTATCCACAGTGAGTTCCTTACTCTGTGCTATGAAAGAGGAGCCAGAAGTCCCTGCCAGTGTAGAAAGAACTACCTAAAGGCTCCAGTTAATATACGTGGGGGCTCCCAGTGAAGAGAGCCTCAGTTTGTCTAGATGGCCAGCCATCTTGGAAAGAGAAACTGGCCCGTATGGAAATAGGAGATCCGGGGTGAGTGTGAGTCTGTAACTCCTGAGACCAGACATTTGCCCAATTCACAGCCTCGCCTTGGGCTAGTTCTGCTAAGGGAACAGCTAGTGCTTATTCCACTCAATGGGGGTATTCTCATCACAGAGGGATTGTGAGATTTGGCAAAGATCACAAAGGGGGAAAAATGCCGACGGAAATACTCAAGAATTGCAACTCTGGATGGGACAGAAATAAAGCCCTGATTTTGATTCACATATTCTGTCATACCCAGTTGATCTGGAACAAAGATCAAAAATTTAAATTGGACACTTCCCAGCCAGGACTTATTCCCTTCCCAATGGGCTGTGTAGTATTAACAACCAAGGAATATCTTTATAATCACCAGTGATAAGCTGATAATGGAAAAGCAGACACATTTGTCGTTTGTAATTTCTATACCTCCTCCTTTTATTATCAGAACCTCGACATTTTGCACCCATCTTTAAAATGTAAATTTACCTACAGCTATTCATCCCGCCTGTCCTAATGCCTGTCAAACTGAGATGAAAGAAAGCCGTACCAAGGCAAGGCTGAGATCCTCCTCTCAATCAGTAAAATCTTCCATGGAACCTTGCATTACTCAAGCAAGACAGATCTGAGCTCTTGATACAGTCAGAAGAGGTGACCTACTTAAAAAGCCAGCAGCGTGTGTGTGTGTGTGTGTGTGTGTGTGTGTGTGTGTGTGTGTGTGATGAAACGAAAGTGAATTGTTTTGCTGAAATCTGACACTAAAAATAGGGCACTGGATCCTTCCCCTGCTGGAAAAAAAAAAAAGCATTAAAATGAGTGTGTCTGTATGTCTGGGAATATGTTTCCATAGCAACCATTGTCCCACCTCCCCTATCAGCAGCATTACCCTTCTCTACGAAAAGAGGGCATATGCATGCCTTTCCCAGCACCCCTCCCAATCCCTTACTCCATGAAATCTAATTAAAGAGTGAAATGAATTTTAGCGATGGTCCTAGAGGCTGGGAGAAGTCCAAGGCTGGGGAGGGAGGCACTTGGGAGGAGGCACAGGGAGACCTGCCCTTCCACACTGGAGGAGCGGCATGCAACTCCTTCCTCATTTTTAAAAAGAGCCACAGCTTCCAGGCTGAGGGGCTGCAAGGGAGTGATAAAGCCGCCATGCAATGATGTTATTACTTTAATGGATGCAGGGCCGGTTGAGCACTTTATTTCCACCAGGGCTTCTTAGTTTGCAGCTTCTTCTCTTTATGCAGCATCTAGTTTTCCTCAGACCCTCCTTCTGGTATTAATGAACGTTGTCCCCATTTCTTATGACACTCGGGCAAGGAAAGAGGAAGCATCATTGGAGAAAATACATCTGTCTCTAGAGTGAGGTGAGTCCATCACCATTAGGAACCTCCCCCACCTCCAACCTTAAACACTCTTCATTTAGATTGTGCATAGAGGGGCACATAGGGCAGATACCCCAGGAGGTAGAAGCTGCTTTAGGCAAAAGCTGCAAGGTAGATTTTAGCACCTGCTAGGGACATTCCTTCAAGTCCTTCTAGGAACTGCTTCGCCTCCTTCCTTCTTCCTCCATCACCCACCTCAGTGTCTAGCCACCAGCAACCCAGCACCCCACACTCCCTCTGAATATCCCTGCCCTTGGCTCTGTGGTCACATGGTTCTGATCCTTACATTCAAATTTTTTCTCCAAGTTGGCTGCTGGTCTGACTTTTGTTGTATAGGTCCCCTCAGAAGCAAAATTGCCCTCACACAAGCATTTGGTCAGGTCTGGACTCGTCCCCTTGACAAGCAGAAGTCTGTGGGGTCTTCTGGGGTGGAGGGGAGAGTTAATTAATCATAGCACACAAGCTGGCATGTTTCAGAGCTGAGAGGCACCACAGTCAGGAGAGCAGCTAGGCCCTGTCCTCCTTCCTGGTGGAATGGGCCCAGCGAGCTGTGTGCACAGGAAAAGTCAAAAGCTGTGATCTCACGCAGGATGGAGTGGTTGGCACAGGACAGTCGGCATGTGACTCTGAGCTCTGGGCAGAGCCAGCTGTGGCATCTGCAGTAGCGTCCACCTCAGCTGCCAGCCCTGCAGCTGCAGCAGCAGGCATCTCCCCGTCCTTGGATGGGATAACCAGCCTCCCTGCTGGGGCCACTGGAGCCTCCCTTCTTGCCAGCCAGCTGAGGCAGCAAGAGCCCCTTGATTGCCAAATACCTGTGAAGCCTCCTGGAAAAAAAAAATTATGAAAGACCCAGAAGAACAGGTCCCTGTCAGGCCAGAGAAAGTCCAATGACCTCAGTGCTTTTACCCAGGCTGACGTGGCTTAGGGCTCAATGCTTACTTACAATAGAATCATGAGAACTAACATTTACTGAGCACTCACTCTGGGCCAGGAGTTTCTCTGAGCACGTCTAAGGGTGATTTACAAAGAGGGAAACAGTTATCATTCTTATCTGTGTTTGACAGACACGGTAAGATGAAGGCTAAGTTCTCAGCCCAGACAGTTAGAAGCCAGAGCACACAAGCAGTCCGAGAAAGCTGGTGAGGGAGAGAGACAGCAAGAGAATGCTGCCCATCCACTGGCAATAAATCTTCAGTTTTCAGACCATCTTCATTTTTTTTTCTCCCCCAAAGTGCTGAGGAATTTTTTAACATCCCCCAAAATTCATCATCATTAAATTCAACGTCATTAAATATTAGTGTTTAAATGGGAAGAAGAAGTCACCATTAAGCTAACCATCCTGAAGCATCCATTGCCACCCCCACCCCTTGCTTGTGAGTTCATGTTTCACACAGTGAAATATAATTCTCTACTCTATTTCCCACTGGTTTTATAACAGAGTTCTATAAGCGCATTTTCACAGGGTTGTATTTTAATTGCTGTATCACACTCATTCCTTCAAGTTCATGTACCGAAACTGACTCGGCCAGTCTCTTATTTTGAACTTTTAGATGATTTCCAGCTTGTCACCATTTAAAAGTAACAAAAGCAAATCCTTTGCTCCTTTTTTTTTCTTTTTATAGATTTTTTACAGATTGGGGAGGGCTATTGACTCTGTGCATTCTGGTGTCTTTGATAACCTTTGGCCTACAGTCAAGGTTAACTTGAAAGTTAGAAGTACTCAGGCTGGAAGGATTTCATGCAGTGCTGCCCATTGCCGAAGGACTTGGAAGAAATGAAGGTGTGAACAAAATTACCCTCAGCACCACAGCACTACCGCCAACATGCTAGAAACGGCGTACACACCAGTCCCAGGTTGAGCAGTCATCCTGCCGAGGCCACATTGAACTTAGTAATAGATAGCCTGAGCTCAAAAGGCCAGGGCTCCTAAAATCAGCAGGACACAAGTACGTGATTCAAATATTCTCTGTAACCAGAGGGACGGACATTGTCCACTTGCCAAGGGCTGTTGTGGCCAGCGGTGATGCTAGGGAAGCAAACACATGGCGGTGTGTGTGTGTGTGTGTGTGTGTGTGTGTGTGTGAGGGAGAGAGAGAGAGAGAGAGAGAGAGAGAGAGAGAGAGAGAGAGAGAGAGAGAGAGAGAGAGCGCGAGCGCTTTGGGATGTTCAGCTTAGCAGTCACTTCTCTTTCTACAGCTCTTTCATATCCTAGGTTGGGGCTCTTCAAAGTAAAGGACCATGAACGGGGTCTTAGCCTTATGAGAAGGCTAAGTCCTTATGAGAAACCTCAAGATCCAGTATAAACCTGGATCAGATGGGACTCAGCTTAAACCTCAGCAGAGGCAATCCATCTCCCCCTGTTCTCAAGCTCAGTTCTGGGCAGTACATCAGTCTAAAGGGTCAGAGGTTCAAACTGAGTCAAAATGAGGCACATACAAGTGTGTCTAGTGCTCAAATCTTACTTTAAAAGTGTGCTTATTTTTATTTTCTGTGTATGTGTATTTTACTGCATGTATGTCTGCGTACCGTATGCAGATAGCACCTGCAGAGGTCAGAAGAGGGAGGTGGATTCCCTAGGACTGGAGTTAGACAGTTGCTAGCCACCAAGTGAGGGCTAAGAATTGAATCCAGGTCCTCTGCAAGAGCAGTAAGTGCTCTTAACCTCTGATCCATCGCTCCAGCCCGACAGTATCCCGTTTTTTAAAGATGCCTCCTTTGCAGGTACTGACCCTATACCCGTGTGACCCTGAGTGTGAAAGTCACTTAAACTTTGTGTCTTAGGTACCACCTCACTTGCCTCAGCCCTGTCCTGGCCTTGCCCTAAAGTCACAGCGAGGCTCTGGCATGTTCATTGCTGCATTTACCAAGTCCCTGCCCCGTTGGGCTCTGAATAGCTCAGTAAACCTGGCTTCCTGGCATCAGCAGGTTAAAAAAGAAAAAAAGAAAAGAAAAGAAAGAAAGAAATAGGTGGCCACATCTATAACAGTAAGACAAAGGACTAGGCTGGCCTCCTTTGCATGGTCAGCTGGGAAATGAAAACCCATGGACTTCAAGTGGCAGCCCAGGCCAATTGACAAAAGGACCAGACAACCCAAACCGCGAGTTCAGTATGGACTGGCGCTTGTGCTCTTAATCCTGCCGAGGGAATTAGCATTGAGCAGCTGTGCGTATTCACACTGCTGAATGAGTATTGCACAATATTATCAGATGTCCTCCTACGCAGAGCGGCAGTATTGGCCTGTTGGGTGATTCACCAGGATCCCACACAAAGCTGCCAGAGAAAGGGAACCATCCAGACTTGGGTGAGGAGAGAAACCAGAACACATGGTCGCGGAGAAAGGCAGGCCGGGTAGCTTTCCAGGCTGGAGCAAGAAAAAGCTTTGACAGGATGGCATAACTTTCCTTTATCTAAATTGCTTCAGCTCCACAGATTCGTAGTCCAGTGTTTCAACCAATTCAAGGAGTTACTCAATCCCCAGCAGCTGAGAAAGGAGAAGGCTGTGAAAACCGAGGAGGGAGACAGTAAACTCAGGTTTGAATAATAGATAGCCTGCTAATATAAGTGCAGAGAAAGCCAGGGCTGACCCAGCCTTAGTCTCCCCCAGCTTAGACTCCTAAATAGGCCACAGAGAGCAAGGCTATTCTAAGACAAGACCCTTCAGATCTCCCCTGTTGCCTGAGTCAGTGACCCACGGTGTGGGCAGTGTGCACCTGAGTCTTCTAGGGCGGGGAGCACATCAGGGTTATCTTTAACTCACTGTCTCAAGTCCTGTTCTTGAATATTTTACACTGCACCTTTTCTTCATACAGGAGGAATGAGAGTCATCTGGACAGAAGGCAGGAATGAGATTCATTTTGACAGAAGTACTCCAAAAACTTCATGCTAATGGATTTCAGGATCAAACATGTTTGGAAATCCCTCATCTGATAAGAAGATGAAACCTCTTAGCCTGATGTTCAAAGTCCTCTGGATTTTACCCATTCAGACTCCTCTATAGTTGATTCACTTCTTGGACCATCTAGTGCAATAAAAGGAATCTGGTTCTAGACCTATCTTCTTCAACAACAACAAACCAGTTTCTTGTTCTTTTTCTTTAAGATTTATTTATTCTTATTTTACATGTATGAGTGCTTGTCTGGATGTATGTATGTGTGTGTGTATGTATGTATGTATGTATGCATGTATGTATGTATTATGCATGTGTGTGTATGTATGTATGTATGTATGTATGTGTGCTCTATGTGTGCCTGTGCCTGCACAGTCAGCCGAGGGTGTCAGATCCTTTGGAACAAGAGTTATAGATGGTTGTGAGTCACCCTGTGGGGGCTGTGAGTGTCCTTAGCTGCCGAGCCATCTCTCCAGCCCCCGCTTGCCTGTTCTAACTCTTGGCCAATGGGACAGCAACAGATGAGGTCACACTGACAGATGCATTGAGCTCCCACCCATTTTACTTAGAGGAGTACCACTCTTGTCATAGGACACGCCTTCATGGATGAGCTGTCCAGGGGTAAGTACCACTATTGCTCAATGAAACACAGCCCGCTATTGTCTGCTCAGGGGGCCCAGGTGTGAGAACTTGCACACATCAACTTAATTTCTGCCTCCTCCAGTAGCAGCTGTCCTACTTCTGATAGGCTAGAATCATTAGATTAGTACCAATCGTGTACCGCCACCACCACCACTCACCAGCATTGCTGCTAGGACCTGGGCAATGCCAAGCAAGAATGGTTCCAAGAGCAGTTCCCCCGCCTCAGCAATTCACATCGGTGGATCTCCCAAATCAAAACTGCTGAGGGTGTCAGTGGTCCCTGCTCTGCAGACCTCTCATTACATAACAGTTCCAGGCAGACAACAGATGAACTCCTCCATCGCCTGCTGTTTCCCCAAGGAACCTGGAAGCAAGTTGCTTCTTCCCAAGATGGCAGCCTCAGTGGACCTCTCTTTCAAGATCTCTGACAGTGTGACATTGACACTCTTCTTATGGAGTACTGAGGTCAAGTGCCACCTCTCTTTCTACTTGAGGATCTTATAATGTTTGGCAGAGATGAGAATGTGACTTCCGAGGCTGGCCATTAAAATGCCACGGCCTCTACAAAGGCCTCCCCCGTAACCACTGTCTGTGGTCTTCAGTGCCGTCTGCTCCAGAGGAGCTGTGTGACTGTGAGTCCACCACCTATGTTAGCGGGCCTTCACTTTCCTCTCCATAAACTGGGGATAATATTGATCTCTGTTTCCTGAGGATTGAATAGTTAACCCTTGCAAGCCTGAAGTACAATGTCTAGTATATCATAGCTACACACTTCTAGCAACTGCTATCACTTCTTGACATTTGGGAGGGAACCAGCTAATATCTGTTCATTGTTTAGTCAAAATTCACAGTGTATACGTGGAAAAAAAGGGTGAATATCCAATCTGGAGACAGTGGCACAGAAGACTACTTGTGTCCAGGTCCCGTCAGTGTCTCTAGTCTCAAGCCATGTACTCAGTGCCTTATACTAGTCACTGAAGGACATCTCTCATCCTATCCCTTTCTAGTTTTCTCTGGATTTCCCTCCAAACTCTGTTTTGCCGGAGTATTTGCTTTGTGGTTCTCTCCTCCCAGAAGGTTCCCTTCAAGCCCCCATCCCCCCTTCTGCTGATGCTCATGGTGCTTCAGCCCACACACGGCCTTGGAAGCCTTTCCAGACCTTAGGAGTAAATAAAGTGTCTATGTTAGTAACTTTTCTCATGCCGTGACCTGAAAAGAAACTTAGGGGAGGAAGAGCTCATTTTGGCTTGCAATTTAAGAAGGAATGCAGCCCATCATGGTGATGGTGGGGTGGTGGCAGGCGTGATAGCAGGAGTGTGGAGCAGCGGGCTACACTGCCTCTGTATTCTGGGAGCAAAGAGCAAGTGGAGAGTGGGGCCACACTATCAAGCCTCAAGACCCCAATGACTCTCTTCTTCCAGCTAGACTCCACTTCTTAGAGGTTCCACAGCCCCTCCCAAACAGTGTTTGGGCCTCGGGGAGACACTTCACATCCAAACCTCAGTGGTGTTCTCCACCAGCAGTAGTTCATCACAGAGCAGCTGTGGCTCCTATCTCTACCTTCTCCATTTTCTGGATGGATGTGGAGGACAGGGTTGATAGATTACCTTTGGCACTGCTCTCCTAGAACTTAGGAATGTACAGTCAATAGAAGTCACTCAGCAAACACTTGACTAAATGGCTGCAAATGAACAATTATCCTAAAACATAAAAGAATATTTAAAGAAAACTAACAGGGTCCGGTATCATCACATGGTAGCTCTGTTTTTAAATTTTTGAGAGATCTCCACGCTGATCTCCATAATGGCTATATTAATCTGTATCCTCACCAATGGTAACTAAGGTTTCTTCCTCTCCAACATTTGTTGATGATAGCCATTCTGAGTGGGGAGAGGTATCATATCAACGTATTTTTAATTTGCATTATCCCAATGGCTTGGGATAGTGAACACTTTTAAAAATAATTTTTCGCCATTTGGACTTTTTTGTTTGCAAACTTTCTATTTAGTTAACTTGCCCATTCGTTGACTGGCAGTTTGATTTCCTTGGTAGTTCATTTCTGGTGTTCTTTGTAAATTCTGCATATTAGCCCTTGTCTGAAGTGTAATTGCTAAAGACTCTGTCCCGTCCTGTGGGCTGTCTGTTAACTCTGCTGATGGTTCCTTGATGAACAGAACTGTTTATCTTCATGTAGTTTCGTCTGCTGATACTCAGGGTTAGTTCCTGTGCTGTTGGTGTTCTGTCTAACCAGCACTTGCCTACCCCCAAAAGCTTGTGTTTTCTTCGCAAAGTTTCGGTGTGTCAGGTTTTAAATTGTACAAGGCGAAAGAAAGATTCAGATCTAGTTTCCTTCTTCTGCAGGTGGAAACCCAGTTTTGCCAGCACCATTTGTAGGAAATCTCTTTTCCAAAGCAGTTTTTTGCCTTCTTTGTCAACATTTTTGTGAGCACAGCTCTACCATCTTATTTGCAGGTTCTTTTTCTATGCCGTTGCTCTGTCTGTTTTCATGCCAGGACCAGCCTGTCTTTATCACTATAGCTCCATGGTATTATTTGAGGTAGGGCATTGTAATACCTCCAGCAGTGTTCTTACTCTTTGGGATTGCTTGCTGTTCATGGTCACTTGTGGTTCCAGATGAATTCTCGTATTGTGTTTTCTAAACCCATGAAATATGACTCGGGGATTCTGACAGGTATTGCATTAATTCTGCAAATTGATTTTGACAGTATCGACATTTTCCCAATATTAATTGTGCCTATCTAGGAACATGGGATATTTTTGCATTATCTGGTATCTTCTGGGATTTTGTTTTTCAATACCTCGATTTTTTTTATTATAGAGATCTTTCACTTCTTTGGTTAGATATCCTAAATACTTAATTTTGGGAGAGTTACTTTGAATGGAGTATTTTTATTAATTTCTTTCTCAGAGAGTAGAATGTTACTATAAAAGAAGGCTACTGGTTATGTGTATATATATTTATGTATAATATATTCTTACATATAATGTATTTATATGTATCTATATAAGATAAATATATATGAATATAAATATATAAGTATATATGATATATTACTAAATATAATATTTTTATTTATATATAACAGTAGCCTTCTTTTATAGTATAGTATTATATATAAATTTGTATATATCTGTGGTGATATTGTGTTCCCCAAAATATTGTGCACCCTAATAAACTTATCTGGGTCAGAGAACAGAACAGCCACTAGATACAGAGGCCAGAAAATGGTGGCACACACATGCCTTTAATCCTATCACTTGGGAGGCAGAGATCCATCTGGATCTCTGTGAGTTTAAAGCCACACTGGAAACAGCCAGGCATGGTGACACACGCCTTTAATCCCAGGAAGTGATGGCAGAAAGCAGAAAGGTATATAAGGCGTGAGGACCAGGAACTTAGGCTGGTTAAGTTTTTAGGCTTTTGAGCAGCACAGTTCAGCTGAGACCCATTTGGATGAGGACTCAGAAGCTTCCAGTCTGAGGAAACAGGATCAGCTGAGGAACTGGCGAGGTGAGGAAGCTGTGGCTTGTTCTGTCTCTCTGATCTTCCAGTGTTCACCCCAATACTTGGCTTCGGGTTTGTTTTTGTTAATAAGACCTGTTAAGATTCCTGCTACATATATCTTATCTTATATAAATATATAATTCATTATATATAAATTTCTCTTATATAAATATATGTAACTATAAAATATAAGTAGATATTTATACATGTGTTATAATATATATTATATATAACAGTAGCCTTCTTTTATAGTAACATTCTACTCTCTGAGAAAGAAATTATTCATATTTTTTTTGGATCCTGCCTAATTTACCATCATCACTTTTAAGGTGATGGGTAACATATTTTTAAAAGATTTGCATCAAAACAGATTCAATTATAATCTTGGCACGTAGTAGAGTAAGCTTTGGCTGTCTGGAGAAGGCATTCACCTGCAGGGCTTCAGCAGAAGATGGGAGGTGAAGGAGGATGCTATTCTCTTGGTTTCTCACTGGCACATCAGGTAGGCCTTGGAGGACAGAGCTGGGAGGAGTCCCTGGTGCCACAGTTCAGGTCTTGAACGCTGCCTTGCCCTGTGAATATTTGATGACTGAAACCTAAGTTTGAAGTTGAAATGAACCTTGATGACCGGCTGAAGACTGATTGAGAACTGAACCATTACAACCCTGGGGGATGGACCACAGAGCTGTCCCTGCCTCATAGGGGAAAGGAACACGTCCCTCTACGCCAGTGATCTGACCCCAGATGTCTGCACTGAGTTGCTTTCCAGGAACCCAGATGCCCTGCCAAGCCTGTGTTCTCCGGTTTGATACTAAGGCTCTTGGTATGGAACAAGGAACTGTGCAGTAGTTTTTGTTGGTGTGTTTAGCACAGCATTCTGTGACATTCCTTTCCAAGGAAAGCATATCACACTTCACCTGCGAGAACACCCAGAATTTCCATTGTGAGAGATCCACCAGGGCAGAGCAAACAGCATTTGCTGACACTCCACAGAAGGTTCTGCCTGGGTTTGTCTGACTAGAACCCACTGGAGCGCTGCATGTCAGGACCTAAGCTCCTCGATCTGCTGCTTGTTCTATTAACAAAATCCCAAGGCTATGACATAGTGGCAATGACCTTTAGCATGAACAGTGGGGTTTCCTCCCAGCCTGGGAAAGTCTTCTGCTACACAGGCTAGCACGTTCCAGTTAGGGCTCATTTTATCTGCTTCTGCCCACGGATACTGTGGAGGCAGGTGTATCCACTTACAACTCCACCTATCAATTCTAAACCTTCCTTCCTTTCCAACAGTGCATACCTCCAGTGACAGTTCCACCCAATGCAGTCTCTGGCAGGTGATTCAGACACAAAGTCAAGCATCACTAAGTACACTATGGAGAGATGCCTGACATCCCAAGGGACGAGTGCGGCTGTTGTACAACACAGGGTCACCCTTGACACAGGCTATCCTGCCAGTGACCTGGGTTTGGGTATTTCCTGTTGTTGCTCAGTTCTCTTGACATAACCATAAAGTCTCAAATGTTTGATTCCTGGCTGCTTCTCACCATAGTTCACATCTCCTTCTCCAAGGCTCTGAACTTGGGAACTGACATTCCTGCTGGCGTAAAATGATAGCGTCTGGCTTTCTCTTGTGCATTTTATAACATGTGCATCCAGCAGTCTCCTGAGAGGTGGGCAGTTACGACTACCCTGGTTTTTACTTTTTATTTTATTTTTAATTATGTGTGTTTGTGTGTAGACTTGCATATATGAGCGCGGTGTTCACAGAGGTCAGAAGAGGGCGTCAGATTCCCCGGAGCTGCAGTTACAAAGCAATTGTGAGCTGCTCAGTGTGAGTCCTGGGAATGGATTACAAGTGGGTGCTGGAAATTGGGTCCTCTGCAAGAGCAGTACACATTCTTAACCGCTGAGCAGTCTCTCCAGTCTTAATTTAATCCTGTTTTACAAAGTGAGAGAGGCCAGGGTAAAAGATGTCATAACTGGCCAGTGGTCCCCCAACTAAGCGAGAGCAGAGGTCTTGACTTCTAGTGTGTAATTTATTCAATTTGAACTATAAAAAGAATTATCCCAGTGGTGCTGTGGCTGGGTTTCCAGTCACCCTGTCTTTCCTGCTTATTTTTAAGACCCTAGGGGAATCGATGCATACATGTGAACAAGAGCCATCAGTGGCCACGTGACACCTGCCATCCCGTTTGTTCCTCTGGTCCTCTGTCAATGTTGCCCATTGCTGCTGCCTACAGCAAGGAAGACTGAGTCACTGCTGCTGGGTCAGTCCTTCCCCACAGGGAGCAGGAGAAGGGAAGGCACCAGGAAACGTCCTCAAGGCCTTCCTGCTGTTGTAGGCATGCCGAGAATGCCAGGGACCATGACAAGCCTGTGTCTGGCTCATCTGAAAGTCTCTCCTTCCAGAACCCTTCTCAACCCTTCTTGTCAAAAGCCTACTGGTGGCCACCTCCATCGGGATTTCAACCAGAGCAGGAAGAAGAGGCCCTGGAGTGACTGCCGGAATACCAAAACTGGTGCCGAGAGGTACCATTGCGACCTGGGAGCCACAGCCACTTGATTCTCCCAGTGGTGTGAATACTGGTTCTTTCCCAGTAGTGCACAGCACCCTTGACAGGAAACGTACAACACTGTCGTGTTTCCTTTACCTCTGTGGACAACATGCTAGTGTACGTGGAAACGGCTTAGTGCAACAGTACTGAAGCCATAACCCGCCCTTGGGTACATTGTGAACCGGAAGAGGGGCAGTGGTACTACCCTCAATGAGACCGGATCATCCCATTCTTCTGATGTGTATTTAGACCCTTTCATATTCATGTTGTGAAAGTGTCTTTCTTGCTTGGGAAATTGCGAAAGAAAGCTGCATTGAGAGCAACATTTAAAAAGAGGATTGTATCTTGCCAAGTGTACCCAGTCAGTACCCAGACTCTGTTTGGGCCAGTGGAAATGGATCAATAGGAAAATCTCCTATAAAGAGCTTTTACTGATAGAAAAGTAATTTATTCTTGGAGTCACAAGCTAAATGTTGAACAAATATTTCAAGTATATAAACAAAATCAGGCTGGGCATGATGGCGCACACCTTTGATCCTAGCACTCAGGCAGAGGCAGGTGGATCTCTGTGAGTCTGAGGCCAGCCTGGTCTACATAGTAAGTTCCAGCTAGCCAGGCCTGCATAGACGAGACTGTCTTTTCTCTTCCTTTATTCCTTCCTTCCGTTCCTTTCCCTTCCCTTCCCTCCCCTTCCCTTCCCTTCCCTTCCTTCTTTCCTTCCTTCCTTCTTTCCCCTTCCTTCCTTCCTTCTTTCCTTCCTTCCTTCCTTCCTTCCTTCCTCCCTTCCTTCCTTCCTTCCTTCCTTCCTTCCTCCCTCCCTCCCTCCCTTCCTTCCTTCCTTTCCTTCCTTCCTTTCTTCCCATCTCCTTCCTTCCTTCCTTCCCCTTCCTTCCTTCCCTTCCTTCCTTTCTTCCTTCCCTTCCTTCCTTTTTTTTTTTTTCCTTCTCTCTTCCTTTCTTTCTCTCTTTCGTAGTTCCATCGGTTTGATCCAGCCCTGGACAAGGAAGTGTGTCAGAGAACCGGCCTCCAGACTCACCTGGCCTCTCACTTGCTCTGGCATGACAAGAAGGGAATGAAGATGGAGCTTAATCAGCATCTGGTAATGGAGTACCCTTAGAACCACAGGCATCACTGAAGTCCTTCCAGAAAGAAGCCCTCAGCTGGAGTCCAGGAATGTCCTGCGTGAGGGATTTCCATGGCAGTGTTGCTGTGGTAATGAGATCTGAGTGAAAGGAGCAGCCACGTTCCCCCGCCCCACCAGGTGGGCTGGATTCCTTGCCTTATGAAAAAATGAAAACCCAAACAACAACAATAACCGGCCTGGAGATGGAGCTCGGTTGTGGTAGAGCAAGTACCAGCTGCTGGGTTACATGTTTGGTCTCCAACACTAAAAGACAAGGGCCTGAAACTTGGTTTCCATTTGTGCCTTTATGGGTTCTCTTGACAAGGAAGGAAAGGAGGGTAGTTGAATGTTATGATTTGAATGTGGGATATCCCCCACAAATGCTTGTTTGAACACTTGGTCCCTGGCTGGTGGCACTGTTGGGGGAGGGTATGGGGCCTTTGGTAAGTGGAGCCCAGCTGGAGGAGGTAGGTTGGTGGTAGAAGGCCGTGAGGTTTCTAGCCTGACCCTGCTTCTTGATCTGGCTCTGTTCCTGGTCTGCCCAGATGTGAGCAAGCAGCCTCATTCTCCACGTCTTCCCCACCGTGACAGACAGTAAGTACTTTCTACCTATATGCCTTAGTAAACACTTCCTCCATTACCAAATGTGGTGGTGCATTCCAATAATCCTGGCACTGGGGGGGGGGGGGTGTAGAGGCAGGAGGATCAGAAGTTCAAAGTCAGTCTTGACTATAGCTTGGGCTACATAAAACCTTATCTCAAAAACAAAAATAAACAAAAAATAGACTGTGAGGAAGATCCTGAGGATGCCCACAACCCTCTTCAGGGGCATGATCCCAATGACACCTCTCATGAAGTCCAACCTCTTGGAGGGTCTACTACCTCCCAAAACAGCCACTCCAGAGACTTTGGGCCCATACATGGGTCTTTGGGGACATTCAAGATCCACACTACAGAAAGTGGCAGCATCTCTGGGAGACACAAATGTCCTTTACTCACTTCTGTGTCCTCTGCCTAGTTCGATGTTGACATTTAAGGTCTCCCCAGGAGCTTGCTGACAAAACGAATCAGCCAATGATGACAGCCCACTTTTTTTTTTTTCTGCAGTAGAATAAATGTAGCATAGATTTACGCTTTGAAACACTTCAAGTGGAGAATTCAGTGGAGGTAAGAACAGTGGACAGCCAGCACTGTGTCTGTCTCCAGAAGCTTTCATCGCCCCAAACTGGCACCTATTCCTGTCAAACAGTTCCCGACTGCCCCTGCCCCTGGCAACCCGTCTTCCATGTCCCGCCCCTGTGTCTGGCTCTTCCAACTACACCCAACAAGCTGGATTATACACTCCCCATCCTTCCTGCACCGGCCCAGTTCACTTGGCTTGTCTTCAGCGTTCATCCATGCTGTGCGTGGTAGAGGTCTATGCTGGTGACCTCAGTACTTGGGAGGCTCGGACCGGAGGATGACTTCACATTCAATTTCAGCTTGGGTTACATAGTGAGTTCCGGGTCAGCCGGGCCTGCATAACCAGACCCCGTTTTTAAGACACGTAGGCTGAATACTACTCTGTGGCATGCCCGTGGTACACCTGGTTTGGCACTCAGCCATCCAGGGGTCCTTTGGCCACTTGCACCTTTGAACTGTTGGGAGGAATGCTGAGTCCCTGCCTTCACATCTTCTCAGTATAGTCCTGGGAGTGGGTTATGGGCTCATATGTTAATTTTCTATTCAATGTTTTCAGGAACTTCTTCATTATTTCAGTTTTGTTTTGGTGGCGTTCTGAGGCAGGGTCTTCCTACGTACTTCACCCCGGACCATCCTCTTTTTTCTGCCTTCCAAGGATCATCAACATGCTCTGCCCTACTCGGCTCTCTATTTTGTTGGTTTAGGACAGGTTTCATTCACTCTGTAGCCCAACCTGGCCTGGAACTCACTCTGCAGTCCAGACTGGCCTGGAACGCCTAATTCTTCCCACTCGGCCTCTAGTGTGCTGGAATGACCGGTGTGAGCCACCATTCCCAGCTCTCAATTTTAAATTTTAAAAATATCAGTGTTTGCATAGTCCAGGAGTTGGGAAAGTCAGTAGATTCTCTTTGCCTTGGGAGGCCCTCAAATGTGCTGACTGGTCGGAAGGTTCCCTCCTTTGGACCCTCCCCTGAGATGCAATGGTAACGCTGGTAGGTTGGCGGTGGTGGTGAGACTGGGGGTCACAAGGTTTTCTCCACACAGAACAGGCCAATCCTCACAATGTCAGGTGGGCCTGCTGCGCCAGGCTTTTCAGGAGCCAGCTCTGAGAGTCCCCCACCCTGGCAAGGAACAGGATGGATTTCTCTCACAGAACACCTGAAGAGCAGAGCCAGCCTGGATCCTGGAGCCAAGGGCGGGATGTTTTCTACAAGCGGCAGCCCTGGCGGGAACTTTTTCCAGGGGCCAGAGGCATTGTACTTGCAGACAGCCAAGACAGGCTCACAGCTGCCCAGAAGCTTGGGGAGGGCGTGGCTAAGGCTCCTGCAGGCCGGAAAGGCTGATCCACAGCTGGAGGCCCTTAAAATGTGGCATGGGCTCTCTTCTTTGTTCTCAGGGTAAGTTTAAAGCACTACCAGCCTGTAGGGCAGGGAGTGAGATTCCAGGAACAAATGGGGAGACTGAGGGATATCCTGACAAAATCCAGACTTTGAAACACAGCATGCCATTCTTCTAAAAGCTATTTATCGAAATAACAGACGTTTTAGAAAGCATCCAAAATAGCAGCCTTAGGATTTTGGTGGTGGTGGTGGTGTGTGTGTGACAGTGTTTTCATATACCCTGCTGCTGCCTCAAACTCGGCTATGTAGCTGAGAATGACCTTGAACTCACGGTTCTCCTGCTTCCATCTTCCCTGATCTGGACCTTCTACAAGCTACCTTTCCTGTCTCCCCTTATGTCTGAGGTGGTTTTATTTAAATTCTCATCATCTTTGGCTTTATGGCATCGAAGGGGAGGAAGGTAAGACCCTTGGCTGCTGTTTCCAGTTGCGTGGGTCCTTTGTCCGAGTTCTGTGGAAAAGGTACCAGGCAGGGAGGATATACACCGATTCAGCTTTATGCTGGGTCTCCAGTCTGCCTAGAGTGATCATTACCAAAGCCATGAGGGGTGGGGGAGATGCCTCAGTGGGTAACATGCCTGCCTCAGACCCCTGACACATAGAGGAAAAAGCTGGCCAAGGTGAGCACTCTGGAACCCTGTGTGGGTAGAGACAGGCAGATCCCTGAAGCTTGCTGGCCAGAGCACCTGTTGGCAAACCTGATGACCCCAGTTCCATCCCCAGGTCCCACATGCCGAGAGGAGCAAACCAACTCCCACAAGCTGGGCTCGGACCTCCACCATGGCGTGCATGCACCCACACACATGCACAAATAAATAAATGGAATTTAAATTGTTTAATAAGGTAAAGAGCAATAGAGGAAAGTCCCAATGTCCACTTCTGATCTACACACACACACACACACACACACACACACACACACACACACACACACAAGACATGGGGATGTTCTCTTGCAGCTCAGTGCCAACCATTCCACACTGTATCAGCAGAACCCTTTTCCTGATCCTGGGTGTGGATTTTTTTTTTCTTCTTGTCTTTTTTTCCCCTTGAGACAGGGTTTCTCTGTGTAGTCCTGGCTGTCCCAGGACTCACACTGTAGACCAGGCTGGCCTCAAACTGACAGAGATCTGTCTGCCTCTGCCTCCCCAGTGCTGGGATTAAAGGCGTGTGCCACCCTCCCAGTGGTCCTCAGTTTTTTGAGTGACAGCTCAGGACAGAAAACGAAGATGAAGATGCTCCTGACACCAGACGGGACTAAGAGCAGAAGTGAGCAGTAGGAGCGTCCAGTGAATCCCTGGGAGCTCTCAGCCTCCACCAATCAGAAGCAGGGACCAAAAAAATCTGCAAGGATGAGATAAGCTTTTGAAGGGCCATAAAAAAATGCAGGCCCCGGCAGCTCAGCACACTGGTCCCCAACATTCCTCAACATACAGGAGCCACTTGTCCTAGCAACAGGGGACCCTGCCCGATCTCTGCCTCTGGCCTGGCTCTGGCTTTGGTGTCCAGCACCGTGGTTGACCTGACTGAGTACCACTGAGGCCGTGACAAGCAATCCTCCATTGCTTTCATCTGCTGCAGAGCCCGCACCCATCCATTGTCCTTCCCATCAGTGGATATGGATGTGGTGGCATTGGACAATTGGACTTGTGACCCACTTGTGCCCCCTCTGCCTGCTGTCCCTGAGTGAACTCTGTTTCTAGATATCAGTGGCATCACTGAGAGCTGGATTTTTAGGCTGTTAGAGTCATTTGCTCTGTGCACCATTTCTCTTTTCCTAATGTGTGAACGATAAACCGTGGGTTTGAAAAAGATAACTATCAGCCCCTGTGATGTGGAAGTCACGTTCAAGGAGGGTTTCTTCCTCCCTTCCTCTCTGTGACAGCAGCTCTCAGAAGCTCCTCTTGCACTGAGTGGCTGAGCCTTTGCAAGAAGAATTACAGTGTTTGCACACTGCCATAACATAGTTCGTTTTTCACGTCTCCCAACGTCTTAAAACTGTGACTTTGGCGGCATTCCGAGCAGAGACCAGGAAAGATTTAGGGGCCATAGGCTCTTTCTAGCACCTCCAAGCTGGCATCACCCAGGTCTTGTGCAGAGCAGAGTCAGCACACAGGGCCTGGGGCACCCCCTGTGGCTTTTTCCAACCGTGTGTCTGACTCTGACCTAGAACCTTTCTTCAGCAGCACCCACACGCCCTGGCTACTTTATTTCATCCTCCATGCAAGGATTGGGGCCTGTCAACCCAGAAAAACACAGTTCTTACCTCAAAGGAAATAGGAGATCGTTTATTCTTCAGGCAAACATGTGAGGCCACGACCCAGGAATCCAGATTCATATTGCTGGATCGATACATTCCAATGTAGACAAATTTTCATGAAGTTTTTACACTGACTGAACAAAACAAAGTCATAAATCAGGTTATTTTCCAAATGCGCTTGTGTCACACCCAGTAGAGGAGCTTTAGCAAAGTAGGGGAGAGTGTCCTTTGAGAGTTCCAGGTGTTAGTTTATGATGCTTAGGTAGTAGTAAGAAGTAGTGCTCTGCTAAGAACACAGTCTAAAGGTTTTACCCAATAAATGAAAGCACGTTAAGTCAGACACAGAGGTGGTCAATGAATGGCTACTAAAGAGACTAAAAATAATTTGGCTCTGGATTTGCAGCATTCCCACTCTCCACAATCATGACGTTCTTGTAAACCGTCCCTGTAGAACCTTCAACATGGATTTCGCTTCTTTTCTTCCTTAAAGTTTACAAGACCTAATATTAGCTCCTCGTTGCTTATTCCTTCTGTGTCGGCTCAATTCACAAATCTCTTTCCTCAGAAGTGCCCAGGCAGGGTTAAGTTAGGAGACATGGCCCAGGCTAGAACTTTCTCTATGTAGCTGACTCTGGGATAACACTCATTTGTAAGGTTCCCTTTTCTTGATCAATTTTTCTTCGAAGTGAAAAGAACTATGCTTCAGAAAAAGTAAAAGTTCATCTGGGGTCGGAGCCTGACTATGCCATCGATTAAATTTGGTAAGCTTGGAAATGTGCCGTTTCTTCAGCCTCGATGTGTGTGTGCTGGGGTTAACACTGCTACCTCCATACTAGGCCTGCCAGGCATCGGGAAGCAAAGGCGTGTGGCCCTCAGTATACTGTCTGTTCGGTGTTCTGTCATAGTATCCAGAGTTAGTTGCTAACGATGATCAAGAGCTGACTCTTGCTACTGTGTTAACACACTAATTTGTACTAAGTGGTATGGTGATATTATGTTCCCCGAAATATTGTGCACTCTAATAAACTTATCTGGGGTCAGAGAACAGAACAGCCACAATATTAAACATAGAGGTTAGGCAGTGGTAGCACACACCTTTAATCCTAGCATTCCAGAGGCAGAGATCTGCCTGGATCTCTGTGAGTTCAAGGCCACACTGGAAACAGGCAAGCATGGTGACTCACACCTTTAATTCCAGGAAGTAATGGCAAGAGGCAGAAAGGTATTTAAGGCGTGAGGATGAGGAACTATAGGCTGGTTAAGCTTTTAGGCTTTTGAGTAGCACAGTTCAGCTGAGAGGCATCCAGTCGGAGGAAACAGAATCACCTGAGGAACTGGCAAGGTGAGGAAGCTGTGGCTTGTTCTGCTTCTCTGATCTTCCAGCATTCACCCTAATAGCAGGCCCTGGGTTTGATTTTATTAATAAGACCTGTTAAGATTCATGCTACAAAGTGGGGTATGTTTTATTGCAAATAAAACCCAGTTTAATTGGCTGAAAACTTAAGAAGTTTTTTCTTACTCTGCCATGATTTTCCATGGCGGGATAGCTCAGTGTATACTTGTTGTCTTTAAAAACATAGGTAATGTCAGGCATGACCACACGTGCCTTAGTCCAACCTGATACCTGGAGTTTAGGGCAAGAGGATTGTGGAGAGTTTGAGGTTAGTCTGGGCTACATAGCAATATCCTCTCAAAAATAGACACACAATGCCTGATGGTGGTGGCGCATGCCTTTAGCACCACTCAGGAGGCAGAGGCAGGCAGATCTCTATGACTTTGAGACCAGCCTGGTCTACAGAGCTGGTTCTAGGATAGCCAAGGCTACACAGAGAAACCTTGTCAAGAAGAAAAGAAGAAAAGAAAAGAAAAGAGAGAGAGAGAGAGAGAGAGAGAGAGAGAGAGAGAGAGAGAGAGAGAAAGACAAAAAAGGACATGCTTCTGTCTTTGAGCATGAAGAGTTGCCAGGGTCATATGTGCCTTCCTGACAAAGCAACTTGGAAACCAGACAGAGCAAGTGAACCCTGGGTAGGGGCTCTCAGGGTCACCCCAACAGAAGGGTACCATACCAGTGGCCTTCGACCACCTGGTTTTCTTCATGAAGTCATTTCCTAGACTATAGAGAGGTGCAAAGTCCCCTGGGGAGCACTGTAGTTCTAAATTTGGGGTGAGAAACCAGGTTTTGGAGATGTTTTAAAATACACAGTTCTGCCACTTTTCAGTTTCTGGGCTTGTAGGAGGGGAGTCCCTTCTTGCTGTGTTTGTAAAGTGTTTTTACCTATCTCTCTGTGGGGATGGAGGCTGGAGAGGAAGTTTCACAGGAAGAGAAATCCAAGGACCATGCTTGCATAAAGGGAAGCTTGGAGTGTTTGGCTTAATATGAAGTTGGACCAATTCCAGCTGAAACTGCATAGGATAGGAAATCAAAATGTCTCTTGGAGGTCAGTGCCCTGAACCATATCTCTGTTCATACAGGAAAGAGAATTATTTGTATTTCATCTAGGTAAAAAGGAGAGCTGAGCATTCTCTAAGGCCCAGAAGGTCACATCTTCAAAGAGAGCTTCAGTTAACCCTACAATGGAGGCCATCTTCCTCAGTAAAGCTCAGCAACGATCCTAAAGAGAATCTAGACGCTGACCTGCAGCCCACTCGACTGTCCACCCAACAAAGCCTTTACCCTTTAAAGGAAGACAACCAAGTTCAGATAATTTGCAGTAACAGTTTCGATGCTTAGCAACCAAGAGTTGCCACATACACAAAGAAGCAGGAAAATAGGACCCGTACCAGGAGAAGAGGCCAATAGGAACAAACTTGGTTTTGAGAATTCCCTCCCTAGGAAGATTTAAACACTGTCTACCCCTCCTCCTAAACTCCCAATGACCGAGTGATGTAACACCAAAAGTCACCCTGGGAATCAATGAGTCTATTGGGTTTACTCACAGGGCATGGGAGAGGGGTTATCTACAGGAGCATGGGTGACCCCCAAACAACACGCTAGAAGTCTTCACCTAGTGTGGGTGATGGCTTCCCTCCATAGCCACACACACACACACACACACACACACACACACACACACACCCTTCCCCAGTCTGAGTACTCCGCTCCTCCAGAGTGTCTGAAGCCACCTGCAGATAGGAATTGCATACAAATGTCTGGGATGAAAGGCTGGAGTCTTGTGAAGGGTTCGGTGATGTTCCCCATGTCAAACATATTTATGAAGGGATGTCAGCAGCCGACAAGACAGTCTGTGATGGACTCGTGAAAGCAGCCCAACTGACTTGACAAAAATGGTGAGTGTTCTCAGAGGGTCCTGTCCTACAACAGACTTAAAGTGACCCATAGAGGGATTCTCCGAAGAGCACAGAGCACAGAGACAAGAATGACCCCAAACTTCCTGTCATAAGTCCCCAAAGCTAGACAACAATGAAACTCTATCTTCAAAAAGCTGAAAGGAAAAGAAACCACACACACACACACACACACACACACACACACACACACACGGTTTGTACATGTATTATATATACCACATATATAATATTACAAACTATAATTTTACATTCAGGGGAAATAGATTTAAAAAGTGAAGACAAAGGCATCTTCAGGCAAACAAAAGCCGAAGGGAATTCTTCAAGCAGAAGGAGAATAAGCAGATGGAATTTGGGAATCACACAAAGAAACAAAGAGCTCTGCAAAGGGAAACATTTTAATGACTACAAAAGATTTTTCAATGTGTTAAAGTTTCTGATTTTTTGACTGCTTAAAACAAAAACAGCATTAACATAGTCTGAGATCGATGTTCTATGTAGAAGGAACTTAAAGGAGGACAGCCCTAGAAGGAAAGACACAGGTCAGGGGTGTAGCCTCCCATCTGACCTGAGATGGAGACCGGGACTGTGGAGAGGTAGGGACTGCAGCTTGTAGACACAGAGGCTGGGTTATAAAAGCAGAGGGACAGGGAAAGCCCAAGTGAGAACCCAGTGAACTACAAAACAGAACAAAGCTGCATCCAAGGAGAGGCAGAGAAAGAACAGATGGGGCCCACGGAGAAAGTCATAGACCCAGAGATATAAACATTCGTCAGCAACTACGTTAAAGGTGAGTGTTTTAAATACTCCACTTACAAAAGAAAGCAAAATCCAACTGCACAGTATTTACTAGACTCGAATTTTTATATCCATCTATTTACTTGTGTACGTACCCCCATACTCCTCGTGTGTGTGTGTGTGTGTGTGTGTGTGTGTGTGTGTGTGTGTGTGTACCCTGTACATGCAGATGTGAATACTATACATGCAAAAGTCAGAGGACAACTTGCATGAATCAGTGCTCTCCCTCTATCATGCGGGTCCTGGGGATTGAACTCAGGCCGCCAGGCTTGGCAGCAAGCTCCTTTGCCTGCTGAGCCAAGAAAACACCTGCAAAATGTTATATTTTTTTTCCAGTAGTGAGGATTGAACGCATGCTAGGCACATACTCAATCACTGGGCTACACTCCAACCCCCTGACAAATGGTTTATATTCAAAATATATAATGAACTCATAACTTATTAATAATAAACCAATTAAAAGTGGGAAATATTTTAACAGACATTTCCCCAAGGAAAATATCTAGATGGCAAAAAGCACACAAAAGGATGCTACATATAATTAGTCACAAGGGGAATGCAAATCAAAGCCACAATGAGATCCCATGCTGTACCACAGAGTCCTTTAAAACTATCTGACAATACCAAGTGTTGACAAGGGGCAGAAGAGCTAAAATGTTCATACATTTCCACTGATAATGCTAAATAATATATTCCAAAATGTTACTTGGGGGAAATGTGTTATAAATCTAAATGTAAACCTACTACGTGGTCCTATAATTCCACTCCCAAGGTTTTTCCTAGGAGAGTATGTATTCACACACAAACTTGCTTACAAGCATTCTTAATATCCTGGTTCACAGAACCAGAAGGAATCTAAATCTGCATCAGCCAGTGAATGGATGAGCCAAGTGTGTTATAGCTGCAGATGGGAATAACTCCCAGCACTAATAAGGAACGGTACGTAGAACAACACTGGTAAACCTCCAGGCAGGTACGGGGAAGATGGCCAGGTTCTAGGCCAGTGTGAGCTACATATTAAGTTCCAGGTAGCCCGGGAGACCACGTGAGACCCTGACTCAATCAAAAATAAGCATATCTACATGAGTCGATTTATATAAAATGTTAGAAAAGGAAAACAAACAAACAAACAAACAAAAAACAAACCCCATGGTGATAGCAAACAAACAGTGTTTTCAGGGACTGGGTATGGAGGCAGGGTGTTGACTATAATCAGGTGCAGGGAACTTCAGGGAGGAATGGAGACTCCTTATAACTGCGGCAGTAAGACTACATTTATCAAAATTCATCAAACATTTAATCTGATAGATTTTATCTTGTATCATGCTTAACAATGAAAAAGAAAGCAAAGAACAAACTCCCCTCCTTAAAAAAAATAAAACAAAACTCCAACAGTCATAGGGAAGCTAAGAGAGCCATACAACAGAAGGCAAAGGCCTCTCTAAGAATCCTTCCTAGGAGACATCTCAAATCTCAGAGCCTGCATTCCCTCCCACGTCCATGCTTAAGCCGATCACCGGCAGGGAATGAGGATTAACCTCTCTATGTACAGAGCTCAGGTATATAAAAGTCAAAAATCACACCCTGGGCTGGGAATGGAGCCAACCTCCCGTGAATAGAGATGAGCGGATCTGTGAAGAACACTGAGGCCCCGTTAGGAAAGAAGGAGGTTTGTTCCTGAGGTGACCGTTGCAACAAGGGAGCCCCAGGTTTTGGTTGCTTACCGCCATCAAAACTTTTCAGGCCCCATGTGACAGAACAGTCCTCTCATTCTTGACAGGACCAGTTTTCTTCTGTGTGGACTCTCAGGGGGCGCTGAGGAGTCATCATCCTAGGCCTCTGGTCCCACCTAGTAGACAAAGGGTGTGAAGAAGCCAAAGAAAGAATTCTTTCTTAGTGTGGCCATCTTGAAGTTAATGCATACAACTTCTGCTTGATGCTGTGGCAAGAAGAACCATATCCAGCCACATCAAGGGGGTGGGAACTACTGCTTCTGGCAGGAAAGCTGGTTCCCAGTGGGGACTGTACATACTAGATATCCGAATTACTGATAAAGCAACAGCTCCTACTATAGACTATATTATCCTTCCTCAGTCATCCCCTAAGCCTTTATTATGTGCTTACTTTACACATGTGTGGCTTCAGGCCCAGGGGAGCTAAATAAGGTATCCAAGGTTGGATAGCTTACCCAACTAGCTGAGCTGGGGCATGCTTCCCAGGGTTCTGAGACCTATTCACCTCTTTTTTTTTTTTTTTTTGGTGCTTTGGGAGTGGGGTAGAGCTTTACCATTTCTCTTCATCATTTGACATCATGGTTCCACTCAGGTCAGTGTCAGAAGGAAATCTTTTGGGGCTGGGCCACACAGACAGGGCTGGGTATCTGCCTCCCACTCCCTAACTGCTTTTGTATCAGCTATTCTTTTCCAGAGTAATGTTGACCCTTGTCTGTGCAAATAAAACAAGCTTAGTATGAGTGTGTCTGTTCAAATAAATCCTACTTCTCTCATTTGGCAGGAACAACTAGTCCCCAGGACTCTCAGGGAACCCCCCACCATCACTGTTTATTCCCCTGACTTTTTATGCTAGCATATAGGAAGAAGGGGTATACCTTTTATTTTGGTATGTTTGTGTGTATAGTGTGTGAGTGTGTGTGTGTTTGCATGTGGGTATGTTATGAGTGTGCATATAGAGGTCAGAAATTGACTTTGTGTCTTCCTCAGTTATTCTCTTTTGAAACATATATATTTATTTTTAATCTATGTGTGAGTGTGTGCATGTATGAGTGTGGGTGCCCTTAGAGTCCAGAAGAGGGTGTCAGAGCCCCTGGAGTTGGAGTTACAGGCAGGTGTGAGCTGCCCAATGTGGGTGCTGGGAACCAAACTTGAGTCCTCTACACAATGAAGTATAGCATGCACTACCCTAAACCACTAAGCCCTCTCTCCAAGCCCCCACCTTAGTTTTTGAAAGAGAGCCTCTTACTGAACCTGGAGCTCACCAATTTGGTCAAACCAACTAGCCATCAAGATAGTCCCCAGGTCTATCTCTACCACTCCTGCAGTGAGATTTTGGGTATGTGCTGCACATGGTTTTTTCCTAACCCTCTGATTTTTTGGTTTCCCTATAATCTTTGAAAGTTCCTGGAATTGTGTGTCTTACAAATGTGTTAAAGGTAGCAGGGGAAGGACACAGATGTAGGAAAGGGTCAGCACACTGAGGAGGTGGGAGACTCTAGCGGGCTCTTATAATTTATTGAGTTAGTGGAACATTCTAGAAGTTCAATTTGACTTTAAACAAAGCCACCACTGTCTCCATGCTGTCACTGTTGCTAAACAAGTTGGAGGAAGAGAACTCTCAGAGAGTTTGCACTCATTCAAAATCCATGCTCCCTTACCTAGCATGCTGTCTTGGTCACTGTTCCACTGCTGTGAAGAGACACGATGACCAAGGCAACGCTTACAAAAGAGAGCATTTAAGTGAGGCTCGCTTACAGTTTCAGAGGTTTCGTTTACTATCATGGCAGAGAACATGGTGGCACGCAGGAAGACATGGTGCTGGAGAAGTAGCTGAGAGCTTTACAACCATATCCGCAGGCAGGCCGGCAGGTAGAGAGAGAGCCACTGGGCCTGGCTTGGGCTTTTGAAACCTCAAAGCCCATCCCCAGTAATACAATTCCGCCAACAAGGCCACACCTACTCCAATAAAACCACACCTCCTAGTCCTTCTCAAATAGTGCTACTCCCTGATGACTGAACATTCAAATATATGAGCCTACGGGGGCCATATTTATTCAAACCACCACACTTAGAGAGGGTGAATGTCTTCTTCTTGGAAGGAAAGCCTCATTCATATTGCTCATCTCCTTAATCAGAGCTCAGGAACTTTCCAAGTTCATTTATTTCAAGCAATTTCCTATTGGAAATTCAGCAGAGAGGTGGTCAAACCGTCCATTTCAAGTGTTAACAGCGCACACTGCAGCTCCAATTGGCTCCCTGATCTGCCTTTGGCTTGCTTTGTGGACTCATTTTAATATTCCACAATTACTTTAATGTGCTGTGTAATCTCAGATAAGTTGCTTAGGTTCTCTGAGCCTCACTTGGGCAAATTTAGTGGTTTCAGATGATTTCTCCACCCCCCCCCCCAAACGAACATTCATGTAGCACTCTGGTCTATAAAAATGATAAAAGCAGAACTCATAGCCGGACCTGAAGCATTTGCTGAGCAGACCTACTGTGTGTTGGGCATGGTGCCAGAAGTGCAGGACACAGCCTCTTCTATCATCCCAGTGGAGGAGGGGGTCAGACAACTTCTGGGTGCTGGGCTCAGGAGGATGCTGACCAGAGGGAGGAGAGTTGGTGCCTCTGTGAGCT